>JAXQQM020064016.1:0-59484 GCA_034641835.2 Pinus albicaulis
AGTTTTTAGGGTTTTTCAAAGGAAATTTTCTTCAGAGGAATGATTGTCTTTGTCAAGGGGGATGCCATGAAAGTGGTTTCAAAGCTCGTCACCTTTCGCTGTGTCACGTAAAAGGCCCTCGAATGTTCGGGACGGGGATATTTCGTGATGATGACAAATTGATCGTGTAACAAAAGAAGATTTGGTAAGTTTTGGTCCTCAAAGTAAAATAAGAAATGTGGACAAAGCATGATGCCTTGGATATGATGAACTTGGGCATTAAAATATAAATTGTCTTTAATAGGAAAAAGGAAAAGAGAAATAGAGAAATGCCCATGTCTCTAAAATGAGGAAAGAGCATGATAAGAAATAAGAAGCAAGGGATCTCCATTATGATTTAGATCATATTCTCCTTTAAGTGATTTATGTTGGTTACATGATAGGAAGAAATGTAGCATTCCCGATGAAAGCATGGTAGGAGCTCCTGGTGAATCAGCTCTGGGAAAAACTCTCTGATAACATTACTAATGGAAAGCAGCCATCAAGAACAAGGGTCATCATGGAAACATATTTCTTGGATGTGATGACATACTGATGGAGCAGTCCAAAAGAATGAAGCTCTTCATTTTTAAGAAATTACTACAACATGACTCAAGGGAAAAGGGTATGAGGTATGTATATATTTATATGCTAACAATGGATGTTGTGAAGTCTTGTCATATGGTTGCACGTAATGAACTTATGTATTTAGAAGTATGATATTATGGATAAGTATCTCTCAATGCACGGATAGATGAAATCAACATAATACATCCTCATGGAATATGAGGTGGTTGTATATGAATGAGAAAAGAGAAAGGTTGTAAGTTCATGGGAATGGAGAATGTGCAGAAAGGAATAGGTCATGAAATTAAACTATGTCAAGAGGCAGTTATCATCCGGAAGCCAAGAAGATGTGACTAGGAGATCTTGTGGGAGTATACGTAGACTCTGACAGAAGTATGGTAAATAAGAAGACCCTTGACAAAACATATCATTAGGAGATGTGTCAATCTCTATGAAGGGTGTCGATGCCTATAATAAGATGTCATGGTGAAAGATTATCACTAAGGTAACTTATGTTCCAAAATTTCATATGTATATGTTTATTTGGATGAATTTGTGCAGGGCTGCTAATCATAAGAAAAGATGTATAATCCTTGGGGATGATTCAAAGGAAAGCAACATGTCATAGCGATGGACCAGATGAGGAATACTGATGAATCACTTTCTGATAGTGGACATGACTCGTGACTGAAAGTGATGGATGATTTGTGCCCTATGAAGCCAAAAGTTGAGGATTCCTCAATATCTAAATCCATGACATCAAGGGGAGGAACTCTTCATGAGTAGTTGGATTGCTGTTGTAGGACCCTGGTTAATGAGGATCCTGGTGGTAAGTTTCTTTCTTGGAAAAAGCTTGAAGTATGTCCTTCTTGTGTTGAGAGGGAGTGACATATGTGATTCTCTATTACATGTGCCATGCACTAGACCAAGACTAACAACCATAAGTCTTAGTGAAGGCCATGTGAAGAGAATGGATAGACACATCATTTTGGTCTTCACCTGGAAGACAGAATGGAGGATTGGGTAATCATCTGGCATTCGATACTCTTTGAGAATGATAGGGCATTCAAGATAAGAGTAGTTGTGGACTAATATTCTTTGAGAGATGGATACCCAAGAGATGAATAGTCCAAGAAGGTCATATTCTGGGAACACCTAGGTGGGGTATGTACCTTGGAGAGACAATGACTATGGTGTCTATTAGTCATGTGTCTCGCCAACATTGTAGCCCATTGTCTCATTGAGATATGGGGCTATTAGTCAAGGCCTTGCACTAGGACAATGCTAGTTGATATGATGTTATACAAATGCGATTACCAATCCGATTCTTCTTATGAGATTCTTCAGTTTGAAAGTGACCATGTAACTGTATGAATACCTCCCTAGTTAAGAGGGAGTGTTGAAAAGTGTAACTAGGTCGGTCTTCATGTTGACAATGTAATTATGTATATATGTAAAGAAGATGTCAAAGATAATAAAATGTATTTTTGATGTACTTGCTTCATCGGTTTCATGAGAAAGATTTTTATTATGTAGATAGACTTCTTCTTGATGTCTACTAGGTTTGAGTCTTCTAGGCATATAAGTATAATTAAGTGTCATGTATATGAAGTGTCTAGTCTAGAAATTATGCTCCAAGACCTTGTCATGATATCATGAAGAAATGGATCCTAAATGAGGATCAAAGATACACCCTCAACGCTGGAATAAAATTCCTCAATGTTAGCCTATGAATGGAAGTTAAAATCAGCCTACATGATGGTGAATGGTTGGCCTAAAACAAAAGGACATACCATTATATATACCCAAACCCGCAGTTCATTTGAGACGCAGAAATTTGCGGTTTCTCCCTGAGTTAGATCTGAACATAAAATGTGGATATGAAGGAAATGTACAGGGCATTAAGTGTGGATATATTATGAGTCAACTACAAGTATCACCAACTGTGATGAAGTAGGAAAAGATGCGGATATCTCTGTGGTATTACAGTGAACTAAATGCGAACGTAGGATCAAAAGTAAGTATGGGTATAATGCAGAAATAGATGCAACATATATCTAGGATTAAGTGCAGATTCCTCTAAAATAAATGTGGAAAAGTCTGGAATAAGTTTGCAGATGTTTTGGAAAGGGTATGCGGTTATATATATATATTAACCTACAATAGACACCTACCAGAAATTGTTGTGGACAGATATCAATATTACAGCGTGGACATACAAGAAGCATAAGTGCGAACAAGGAACAAGGTGTTGATAAACCTCATCAATTATTGTGAAACTCAGGAATAAATGTAGTTACAAAGGGAGTCAATAAGTGTATTCAAGTGATGTGAACTAGGGAAACATTTGAATTCGTTCAAGTACAGGAAGGAAGGTAATTGTAGGCAGAACTGTGAACTAGAGAAACATTTGAATTCGGTCAAGCGCATGAAGGAAGATAAGTCCAGGCAGAACAGTGAACTAGGGCATCACCTAAATAAAGTCAAGTGTAGGAAGAAATATTTTTGATAGTTAAGAGCAGTCATCAAATTATTAAGGACAGTTTGAAGATCAAGGTCTTGGAAGCACATCTAGGTTAAGGGTCTAAGTCTAGGTCATGGTACTTGTCATTTGAGGATCTATAAGAAGAATTATTTGCAGGCTTTCCTCTCCAAGAGGGAGAGGTTTTTCCCTGGATCTAGGAGCCTAACTTTTGTGTTTTGTGCCTTGTTGATAATTGACTTGATGAAAGATTAACTAAACTAAAAGATTAAAAGACATAAGTATCACAAGTAAGGTCACAAGTAATTATCACGAAGAGAATTTTTATTAATCTACAACCCTCCAAATTATCAATATTTGGGTCGTGCGAGGGCAGTCGTACCAAAAATTCCTAAGTTGTGACCCCCCATGTGCCTTATGCATGTTCATGCAACTTGTTTTCCGTTTTCTCCCTTGTGCCTTCGTTCGGGAGAGTCGGGTCGTGTCATGTGAGGGTGCCCAAGGAAATGCATTCGGGTTGGGTCAGGTTGGGTCGGGTCGTGTAAGGGAGGCCATATAAAAAATTATAAGTTGTGACCGCCCGTGTGCCTTGTGGTGCATGTTCGTGTGACCCGTTTGCCTTTTTCTCCCTTGTGTTGTCGTTCGGGCGGGTTGGGACGTAGGGTAATGTGAGGGATCCCAAGGAAACATGTTCGGGTTAGGTCGGGTCGTGTCAGGGTGACCAAGGAAATGCGTTCAGGGTAGGTCGGGTCCAGTCGTGTTGTGTGAGGGTGACCAAGGAAACGCGTTCGGGTCGGGTCGTGTGAGGGAGTTCATCTCAAAAATTCTAAGTTGTGACCGCCCATGTGTCTTATGCACATTCGTGTGACCCATTTTTTGTTTGCTCCCTTCTGTCTTCATTCAAGCGGGTTAGGTCAGGTCAAGTTGTGTGAGGGCACCCAAGGAAACGCCTTCGGGTCGTGTCATGTGAGGGCGTCCACATAAAAAATGCTAAGTTGTGAGCGCACGTCTGCCTTGTGCACGTTCGTGCAACCCATTTTTAGTTAGCTCCCTTATGCCTTCGTTCAGGTGGGTTGGGTCGTGTCGTGTGATGGCGCCCAAGGAAAGGCATTTGGGTCAGGTTAGGTTGGGTCATGTGAGAGTGGTCATATAAAAAATGCTAAGTTTTGACCGCCCGTGTGCCTTATGCACATTCGTGCGACCCGTTTTCCATTTGGCGCTCCTTAGCATTAGCAAAGTTTTGAGCTCTAAAATGGGCCTCCTAAGAAAATTATAGAATAATAGTGGAAATAATAAAATAATATTAGATTACATCATCAAATTTTAGAGGGAAAAAGAAAAAACTACTTTTCAACTTGTATTTTCAACTTATCTCCTTATGGGTTTACTCACATTTCGAGAGGAAACACTCGTTGGATGTAGAATTTGATTCCTCATCCAAGGATTACCCACGATTCATTCTTTTGATGGGAACTACGACACGAAAAATGAGAAATACATGAAAAATGTGATTGCAATCACGTTTTTTCATGTATTTCTCATTTTTCGTGTAGCAGGGTCCATCGATAGTATGCAACATGGGTACTCCTTAGATGAGGAATTAAATTGTGCATCCAACTATTGCAACTGCTCGAAATTTGAGAAAAACTAGAAATTTAAGTAGAAAATACGAGTTGAAAAAGTAGTTTTATTATTTTATTATTTTTTAATCTTTTTACTTTTTTACTCCAAAAATGGTGAGTCATCCCCCATGTTTGGGCGGGTTGGGTCGTGCCGCGTGAGGGTTCCCAGGGAAATGTGTTCATATCAGGTCAGGTTAGGTCATGTGAGGGAGGCCTTATCAAAAAAGCTAAGTTGTGACCGCACGTGTCCCTTAATGTGCACATTCGTGCGACCCGTTTTCCATTTGCTCCCTTGGGCCTTAGTTTGGGCGGGTCGGGTGGTGCCGTGTGAGGGCACCCAAGGAAACATGTTCAAGTCAGGTTCAGGTCGAGTCGGGTCATGTGCGTGGAAAGTTGTAAGTTTTACATATTAAATAATTTATATACAACTTAATATCTTATTTATTTATATTCAATTTTTAATTTAATACTATATATAATTATTTTTTTAAATATTATTATTTACATTAAACTTTTTATTTTTTATTTTTTATTTTAATTCCAATTCCATTTCTCGCCTAAAAAAAAATTCAGCCTTCACCCCAGCCTCCCTATTCCCGCCTACAAAAAATACACCCTTCATTACACTACCCGACTCGACCCAGAAACTATCTGCCACCCAAATCATTGTTCCGAATGTGTTGTCACTATTCCGAACACAGACTCGGGCTGAACCCAACTTGACCTTGCCGAACTGCCCAGCACCCTAAGGAACCCGACTCGCCTTGAACCTAAATGTTGAATGCGTTTTCCACAACTCGACCCTTCTGTTTCTTTGGCCACATTAGAGCAAGGTGTGGAGCGAATCCATGCTTTTACGAGCTCTGAGGTGCCAGGAGGTCAGAGTTATGGTTTATGGTATCCAAGCTCGAAAGAAGTTGGAGGTAACAATGAAGAATCCACACAGGAAACACCACGACTCGATCAAAACAATTTTGAATAATAGATCCGTACTGCATCCTTGAGAACCCTAAAGCCCCTAAGCCTTTCTCCATTGGCTTTCTATGCTTTCTCTGGAACTTGGAGCCAAGTCACTTATCGTCGAACTAGGAGCCAATTTTTAATTGCCAATTCAAGACAAGGTTTGTATCGTGAGGCGAGTGTCTTAATCAAGGCAGGGTTTTCGTAGTACTGAGAGTGGAGTTCCAATTTCCAGATCCCATAGATTCCAAGTTGTATATCATATCAATCTTCCATGAAGGAACTCACCATAGCAGAGAGCTCAATATGGAAAAACATTGTCTTTTTCAGGAGCTTGCAAATTTGATTTATTTTCATGTTAACAAAGTTTGCAGAGGAATTTACTATCATCTAGTTTTGTTGTGAAATTCACAAACCAACACAAAGGGATATGCAAGAGGCATGCAATAGAATTTTTTTTGGAGAATCCTAAGATTTCCAATTTTATAATTTTTCCTCTCTTCCAATAGAATGAGCTGCAGAAGAAAGTTAAGTATTGACTCTCATAAAAGTTAATACAAAATAAAAGGAGACATCATGAGCTATTCACAGATGGCTTCGTACTCTTCAACCTTTACATGAGTCTTCCAAAGCAGACATTCTCCTTTGACATGTAAATGTGCCTAGATGACATTTAGGAATGGCATGTAGTTGGAAATTCTGATAGAGAGATTTTCTGTTACAGCATATGAAGTCAACAACACCCTTAATGTCTCCTTTTTTCATATCATGTAGATCGTTTCTTCCCAGGAATTTTTGGGTTGAACCACCTACCACATTAACTTCATCAATGATGGGACCTCGTACAGATGTTGGGAATATGCCATATCCTTTTCACAGATGTAAACAATGGACATATATTTTAATGGGTGTAGGTTGTCTTTGATGATCTTGTTAAAATATTTTAATTTTCTCTTTACTTTGATAGTATTTTCTTACAGTCTCTACCAGATGCTATCTGTACGATATACTACTTTAGGTCCTTCCATATAGCTAGAGATTCTAACGATACTATACATTTGGTCATCCAATCCGAGTAGTCTTTGGCCATTTCCTTTTCTAGAAATAGTATCTTCAGTTCAATAGCTCATCATTATTGGGTTTTTAAAGCTTTTACAAAAATTACACCAGAACTTTACCATCTTATGAAAGTCTGAACCTAATCAAGGAGTCGGAAAATTTGAGAGAAATGCAATCTCTGTGGCACCTTTTGGCATCTCTATGGCATCTAGTTACTTTGAATATATGAGAATTTTTGTGGCAAATTTCACTGAGGAAAATATGTGAGTCCTATGGGATCATATCTATTTCTCTAGTCAAGAACCTTTATTGTTAACCCATTAAGATGAGTTGTTATAGTGATGCTATTCTATAGGTATCAATGAGAAGAATGAGTTTAAGAAGAATCTGAATTTTATTAGCCCTTTGAAACTCATTTTTGTGAGATAAAGGACCGAATAGTTTGTGCCATCCGAATAAGGTAAGTTTTTGTCATTTGTCTGTTTGGTAGTAGATCTGTCTATTATGGAAGAGGTTTGAAGTTTATGATCTAAGCCTTATATAACTAATGATACAAGTCTGAGCTCCCTCATAAGGTCTAAATTTTGTCATATTTATGACTACAAACCAAAGAATTTATCAAATTTTCACTTCCCCCTTACCCCAAAACTCTAGGTATCTAGTAAGTGATCCACTTAATGTTCCAGCCATGTTGTTGGAGGATGAAAAATACACTTGATCTTGAGCCCTAATTAGTGAGATTTACCTGGATAAGGTCACTGTTCTTCTGTGAAAGTCTGAAACTAATCAAGGAGTGGGAAAATTTGAGAGCAATTTAAGCTCTGTGGCGCCTTTTGGCATCTTTATGGCATCTAGTTACTTTGAATATATAAGAAGTTTTGTGGAAAATTTCACTAAGGAAAATATGTGAGTCCTATGGGATCATATATCTTGCTTTAGTCAAGAACCTTTATTATTAACCCATCAAGCCGAGTTGTTATAGTGATGCTAATCGAGAGGTATCAGTGAGAAACTTCTAGATGAGGATCCAACATTCCCAGCAAGTATGTGATCAGAACCTTCATATCTATTATCGGTATCATCTGAAACATAATTATGATCATCCTATTCAAGGGAAACTTCTTTACATATTTCTTACTTTCTGCCACAAATATTAGAACAAATGAAATTCAGATTTACTACTTACTAATAATGACATTTTCTCAAATAAATGTCAGTTTTCTAGATCATCCAAAGTTGTAAACACCTTCACACCTAGATCCATCTCTTCAATTAAGGCACTGAATTTTGACCTGTAATAAAAATAGCAAAAAATTCTTGTCAGTTACTACAAACATCCCTGATACTGTGTCTTGTATAATGAGCTTTAACACCCACATAACATGCCCTTTCTGAAAGCTTTAAGCAATTAGCACAATGATTAATACCCTATTTGCTGATTGGATATTTTTTTTCTGTCATAAAAGAAGAGGGTACCATACTTATTGATGAGCGTACCATTCATTTTTGCCTTTGCAAATGTAGCAACCCACAAACATACCGTTGTGGAGGTAAATCCCCTCTGTGGACAGAGGCGATCCCTACTAGCCCAGACTGGGTCTAGCAACAATCAAAACACGCTATGGCGCAAGTTCCTAACTGCAATAAACCAACTTGCGAAGAAGGCCTACCTCAAGTCCAACGCTGTTGTTTGTAGAGAAGATGGTGCTCCCGTTTCCTTGCTCCAGCAGATCACAATCCTCTCGCTCACCGCGATCAAACACCTGCACACACAAGAAACACGGAAAACACAAGCGTAAAACCTGATATATATGCAATTATGTATCAGTCAGAGAAGACACAACTCATGATCATAATGAACAATACGAGTGGAACCATAACCAATAGTCGCTTATCATTAATTCATACAAAGGAAAATACAACCAGGCTCTGACGTTGAACCTTCCTTCGGCGGGTCGTCAGCGGAATATGTATCAGTAAAGCTTGTCGGGGATGGGGACAAGCCTCTCTCTTCGATCGTCAATCTCCTTGCTATGGATTTGGCACTATGAGGACTATCAAAGCTCTTGCAGCATTCTTTAGGCTATGAAGGCTCTTGGAGATTCTTGGAGACTAGCTTGCAAAGGGAAATGGCAAGCTTATATAGATGGTGGAAGAGGAGTTGGGATCCCTACAATCATGGGATTGGCCCTATCCTCGAGGAAGCTTCCATGAGAGGTGGAAAACTACTTCCTCTACATGGAAATCCGGAGCCAAACATCCCAACTCAATTTAGAGACCAGTTCAGGAGTTGGTTGGGTGTATCGCCATTTTATTTTTTCGTACCCTTTATTGACACGGTGGGTCCGGCTAAAGACGGGAAGGCGCCAGTGGCGTGCCTCTTTGGAGGATTCTTTTGCCCCCTTGGCTGAGAAGAATTAGACGTATTGCATGCTCTGATGCAAAAGACGGCCTTTGTCTCTGTCAATTTGCACAAGGAGATGTCTTCAGGGGAATGAAATTCCATGTCTATGGGAATGCCATGAAAGTTTTTTCAGGTTATGTCACTGCTCACAGGTCATGGAATAAGCCCTCCAATGTGCAGGATGGGGAATTGTAGGGACGGTGACAAATTGCTGTATATTTTATCTTACTTTCCTCATCAGGCATCAACATGTCATATTATACCTTGGCTATGTTTTGTGTTAAGTTTGGAGTGACTTCAAAAAATTTCATGCATGTACCCTAAATATTACATCAGCCCTATTTTGACACCCAAATATGAAAGCTAGATGAGTTTGTATGTTTCATGAATGAGATGGTTATTTTTATTTTGCGACAATCAAGTAGAATATTATTCACTACTACAAGAGTTGAGGTTAGTGGTGTAAGAACACACTTTATCATTAACAATAGCAGGATACTCTAGTAAATATAATTATCAATTTGATGGAAAATAAATTATTTCCAATTGATTATAAACTTGCCTCTATCCTGGTTTGAGCTCAATTGAGGTCACCAAAATCCAAACAACCTATTTGCATAAAGTACTAATGGGTTACATTCACCAACTTAATTCATTATTGTACAGATAAATTTAAATGGGATATCTTTGGTATAATGGTCAATTAACCACATGTCGTATCTTAATCACCCCTCTAAAATTAATCACAAGTACCTCAGATTTACTAGCACACATCTCTCATGCACCAATCCCTTCCCTAAGGAAAAGAAATAAAATGGCATGACCCAAGTATCCCTTACACAATTGAGGTCTTAAGGATGCAGTTTATTAAAGGCATGAATTTATTATCACCTGGGAAAGGTGGGATAATGGAGCACTCAACCTTGACATGTTGGGAAAATTTTAGGCAATTCTATAAAACTTGTGTTCACTCGTAATTCTCTCTATTTACAAGTGTGGAATTGATTCCTATAATATGTGAAAAGGTGTATTGGGTGCTATATTTTGAGTGCTTTTCTTCATAATAAGTTCTCTCGTTAGGGACATTGTCATCTCCAAGTTTAAACAATTCTGTGATTTGAGTTTTAGATCTATGTACTTACTGCTACTTTCTTCAGTTTATAGTTCCTATAAAAAATCAGATTGGAGTTTTGATAGAGATTTTAGTTTTATGTTTTCCTTGGTAAGCTATAAATCTAACTAGGACTGTTACCAATTGTAATAGGTTTTGGGCAGATGGAAATACTTGCAAAAAAACTAACATTCTACAAGAAGGCACTGATTGAAGTTTCTATTCATATCAAATACCAACCAGATTCACTTGTTTGGGGCCCAAATTGGAATGGAGGATTATACACCATAAAGATGGGTTACCAGGTAGCATTCATGGTAGGAAGGGAAGGAGACCCACGCTAGTGGTAGAGAATTATATGGAAGCCAAGGACATCTCATAAAGCGAATATTATTCTGCTAGCTCTCACAGTCAAACAAAATACTCAACTAGAAGAATCTACAAAAGTAAGGTTGGGACAGATGTAGAAGGTGTCTGCTATGAATAGAGACTTGGAAGGCAGTCCACCATTTTTTTGTTACATGCCAATACAGCCAGGAAGTATAGGATGCTGCTAAACTTATAACTAGGGGGAAGGAGAATATAAAGGAATCTCATCGGTTGAAGGTTTTGAAAGTTGGATGAAGGACCCTTTGGTTCGTGAGCATCACTCCCTCCCACCATTTATCACCTCGGCACTCTATATCGCTAGGAATGATTTCCTATTTGCAAGTGCCTCACAGTTTCCAAGGCATATATTTCATGGCTAATTCATCATATATTTTTTTCCCCAAGGCTACAAATAAGAAGTGATCAATAGAGATGTTTTCTCTAGAGATAGACAAAAAAATGGCCCGGGGTTTCTTTTATGGAGCCTTAAATGCTAACCATGTCATTATGCGTTAGGACTCAGGAGGATCCCTCTATATATCAAAACAACATCAGTTTACTTTTTCATAGGGATTGGCACACACAACAGGGAAAAGCTAAGGGGAGTGTATAAACTCATGAGACTAGTAGAGGAAAAGAGAGTAAGCAAGCATAAATTTTATGGTGATTCCTTAATTGTCATATGTTGGATGAATGGGGAAAGAGTGGGTCAAAACAAAGATCTAAACAACAAGTTAAGAGAAGGCACTTGGGTTGAAGGGGAACTTTCATCATATCTCAGTATAGGTTTTCCTATTTTTTAACATCTAAGAGAGACCTCCTTTGGACTATGTCCAAAACCCTTTTAAATAAGTGAAGCATTCATTATGAATTCTCCTAGATCACTATTCCACCATATGAACATATTTTTACTCGAGCAGATTTGTATGAACATAAGTTCATATTTCTTATATTTGCAAATGATTTTCTAGTTGATTTTTTATAGCGGTTGATGTCCCTTTTGCTGGGAGATATGATATTTGGAGACCTATTTTCAATTTAGCAGTCAGTGTCCCTTTTGCTGTGAGATATGATATTTGGACACTTATTTTCAAGGTGCAATACCTTTTTATTCTACCATCATGTTAACTCCTAGATTTTATTTTACTGTCAACATTTCAGTATTGCTAAGAATTGTGATTCAAATGATTCATTGGTGTCTTTGTTATGTTGTTCTTCCTGTTATGTACTATTAGTTTAATATCCTACGTTTAAACTTCCTAAAACCTTCCATTCAATGCTGATATTTGTAGTCATTAAGAGTAAGTCAGATCTTAGTCTCTTTGGTATGTCATCCTCAATCTCCAAACAACCTTCACGAAAACGAGTATTTGATTTAAACTGCACACAGTTATTGTGGGATATCGTGTCCTGTATAATGAGCTTTAACACCCATAGAACATGCCCTTTCTAAAAGCTTTAAGCAATTAGCACAATGATTAATACCATGTCTGTTGATTGGATCTTTGTTTTCCGTCATAAAAGAAGAGGGTACCATACTGATTGATGAGCATACCATCCATTTCTACCTTTGCAACTATAACAACCAACAAACATACTTCCTTTCCTCATTAGTCATCAACAAGTAATATTATACCTTGTCTATGTTTTGTGTTAATTTTGGAGTGACTTCAAAAACTTTCATATGTACCCTGATGATTACATCATCCCTATTTTGACACCAAAATCTGATATCTAGATGAGTTTTTATGTTTCATGAATGAGATGGATATTTTTTATACTAGTTTATTTTCTTTATGCAAGATCCATTCAAGGTTGGCCTTTTAAGTTAAATGCACATAATTTAGTTCAGGGCCATATTGAAGGATATTATGAAACTATAGAGGAGTGGCCTTATTTTTTCTCAATAATAATGTTTAGAGGTGAAATCAAGATAGTGTATGGTTATTCAGGACATGCAAGCACAAGAAGAATCACCCCTTAGACTCTGATCTGTTGGTTGGCCATTCCTCCAACACATTTAATTAACTTAATTAATAATTAACAACCGCTTAAATAACATTTAAATCATTCGTGGTTTTTCGATGCTGGAGTATCAACCACATAAAATGTTTACAAAAGAAATGGTCAATGCAGGGGATGTTACATTTGTGCCTTAACTTTGTGTAGATAGATCTAGTGAGATATCAAATTGGTCACTTCATGCCCAGAATAGATATGGAACTATTGTCATAATTCATGTTGGTAGGTTTGCAGACAACAATATGGAACTGTTGTTAGAATAGATATGGCAAGTTAAGATTTTAGTGAGATCATATGTTTTTTTATTGTAGTGAGATCATATGTTTAGTAGTGTGATATGATGATTGTAGTGTGAATGCAGTATGTATGAGATCATGGTATTATTTAAAGGCACATTTCTTTAGTATTGATATGATGCTACCTGTATATGGAGTGAATAATGGAGAGTGTTGTGTGTTAGCATAACGATGAAGTCTGTGTGCAGGTTGGATGTCATGTGGCCAACTTGGTACTTAAGTCTGATTGTAGTGAGATTATATGTTTTCTGATTTGTGTAGGCTATAGAGAGATTGTGTGATTAGTGTGAATAGACTACAATTTTATATCTTGTAGATGAATTGTACACCAATAGTAGATCAATTTGGAGACATCGGAGATCAATAACAATATTTGTGGATACCTTTAGAGTGTATTGAAAAAAAATGGTGTAATGAATCGATTTGATTGCTACACATAGATCAGATGTTCAAGACTTGTGTACTTGATGTGTTTGTATTTTTATATGCTTATAAAAATTCTATGTAGAGATGAATGGCTAAGAGTGTCAACATATGTATGCCATTGTGTTTGCAAGGTTTCTAATGCTAAATGACAGAGTGCCATAATGAAATGTATTGCTACCTATTGTTTTAATTTCATAAATGTATTTGAGATGTTGATGGTGCATTTAGAGCATCCTGAGTATGAGGTCAGAGTTTGATGTGTTTTCATGAGGGCATAGTATTGAGCCATTGTTGAGATTCTACTAGTATGTATGGGCTATAGTGCGCCAACTGCTATTGTGATTTGTATGCAGAGAACTATTGTGAAAGTGTATTGTCATTATTAAGATAATTATGCATTCTTTTTGTAAGACCCCTGTTGAAGACTTCAGACTGGTCATAATACAATCGATTTTCTGAAGTTTTTAGGCCTTGGTCGCATTACTTGGAGTATACATGTGAAGAGGGGTTTTCGATGAAGCATCATAGGAGTACACATGCTGCCAAAAGCTTTGAGTCCCTCTCATTTGAATTTTTTAATTTCATAAATGTATTTGAGATGTTGATGGTATATTTAGAGGATCCTAAGTATGAGGTCAGAGTTTGATATGTTTTCATGAGGGTGAAGTATTGAGTCATTATTGAGATGCTACTATTATGGCTGGGTTATAGTGATCCAAGTGCTATTGTGATTTGTATGCAGAGAACTATTGTGAAAGTGTATTGTCATTATTAAGCTAATTATATGATGTTGTTGTTTTCAAGGTTTCTAATGCTAAATGACAGAGTGTCATAATGAAATTTATTGCTACCTATTGTTTTAATTTCATAAATGTATTTGAGATGTTGATGATGTATTTAGAGCATCTTGAGTATGAGGCCAGAGTTTGATTTTTTTTCTCTACCTATTTTTTTAATTTCATAAATGTATTTGAGATGTTGATGATGTATTTAGAGCATCTTGAGTATGAGGTCAGAGTTTGATGTGTTTTCATGAGGGCAGAGTATTGAGTCATTGTTGAGATGCTACCAATATGTCTGGGTTATAGTGAGACAACTGCTATTGTAATTTGTATGCAAATAATTATTGTGAAATTGTATTTTCATTATTAAGCTAATTATGCGTTGTTGTTGTAATATCCCTGTTGTAGACTTCAGACTAGTCATAAGACAATTGATTTGTTGAAGTTTTTAGGCCTTGGTTGCATTAATTGGAGTATACATGTGAATAGGGGTTTTTGATGAAGCATCATAGGAGTACAGTTGCTGCCAAAAGCTTTTAGTCCCTCTCATTTGAATTTTTTAATTTCATAAATGTATTTGAGATGTTGATGGTTTATTTAGAGCATCCTGAGTATGAGGTCAGAGTTTGATGTGTTTTCATGGGGGAAAAGTATTGAGTCATTTTTGAGATGCTACTAATATGTATGGGTTATAGTGAGCCAACTACTATTGTGATCTGTATGTAGAGAAATATTGTGAAAGTGTCTTGTCATACTTTATACTGGTCATAAGACAATTGATTTCATGAAGTTTCCAGGCCTTGGTTGCATTATTGGAGTATACATGTGAAGAGGGGTTGTTGATGAAGCATCATAGGAGTACACTTGCTGCCAAAAGCTTTTAGTCCCTCTTATTTTAATTTTTTAACCTGTAGCTCCAGTTTTGGAATCTCCATTTCTGCCCTCTTGAATAACCATGATTTTGATCAAATTTTGATGGTAAATTAGCTGAGTCAAATAGTATTCTCTAGTCAAAAATCTGTATAGATATTGGAGGGGTCTAGTTGAGGAGACTTTTAGGCATGGAAAAAACCAGGTGAATATACTTTTCATTGACGAATCTTGCAAAATGGTATCCTAGAAGGCCCAACTCAACTAGCATGATTCCTAGTTTACAAAATTAGATAAATTTGAAACACCCTCTTTGTTCGTTCCACCGCATTGATAAACCACCAGTCCGGTCCCTCTCATAGCTATCGGGGAAAAACCTCTGATGCACCCTTGGCCCAAAAGGGCAGGTTTTGAGTGTGAAAATGTAGGTAAGTATAGCCAACACTATGGCATAAATTCTATCTCCAAGATGAAGATTAGTTGGTGGAGAGAAGCGTTTGATGTTGGCAATATGATGCTGAGTGTTGTTCTTGATGGCAACCCACTTGATGAAGATGATGGCAACCTACTTGATGAAGTTGTCCCTGATGGAATATGTCTTGATGAACTTGTTAAATGATGTAAATCTGATGTATCTACAATGAGTACAGAAGGTAATGATGGAAGGAATGTCAGTATGTGCCAGAACATGATGAAAAAAGTATGTCTCAAGGCATACGCGGATTTGTCTAGACGAAGTAGCGTATGCACGCGGGAAATAATGTGCCAAGTCGCGTATGGGAAAAAGCGCTCTAAATTTGTAAAACCAGGGGCAACTACCATGGTATTGACCCATTGTATTGAATGATGGTTCGCCTATGTAATCCCGTCCAGGAATACCATTGGAAGTTATGTGGTTTTGACTCATCGTATTGATGAAGGGTAACCCTATATAAGGAGAAGAAAATCATTGTGCAAAAAGTGTGCACGTGTCTAGGCTTTGATGAATACTTCACTCTAAAGTATATCTGTATGGTTGAATCATGTTCCTAATTGATAGATCTGAATCTATGATGCACCTATTAACATGATGAAGGCTCAAGATCTCTAGATCCAGAAAAGGTGAATATGAAGGATGATTTGAAAAGAAGTGAAGAAGACCTGGCGCAATCCTATTGAAGAGATTGAAGAAATCTGGGTAAGTTTATAGATCTGGTCTGTACTACAAAGTTTATATGCGGGTTCGTTTCATGAAAAGTGCGTGTATACGCGGGTCTATGGAAGGAAAAGCGCGTATGCGCAGTTAGGGTTTTTCCCTAGAAAATGCACTGAAGTATACGCGGGTTCGTCTTATAGAAAGCGCGTATATACGTGGGTCTGATTAAATAAAAGCGCGTATGATTTCTGATCTAATGGTTGCTAAAGGTTGAATGTGTTTCTGCATATCTATTCTGAAGTCTGGGTTATATCTGATATTCTGGTTACAGTGGTCTCACTGTTCTGTTTGAAGCAATGAGCAAGATATGATTGTTGATAAGTGAAGGGTTGTGTTGAAGCTGTTTGATCCAGTTTGAAAATTGATGAAACGTGGTCTGCAGTGGTGCTGAGGGTCGAAGCCTTCAGTCAGGGGGTTGTAGCTCCCATCCAGGAGAGGCTGGTAAATGAGTTCAGGGGGTCGTAGCTCCCTTCCAGGAGAGGCTGGTAAACGAGAGCAGGGGGTTGTAGCTCCCTTCCAGGATAGGCTGGTAAACGAGAGAAGGTTGTAGCCTTCTGCAGGTGGGTGCCTGCGTGCTGGTTTGAGTCTGCACCAATACATGATTGTAAGAAGTTTTCTTAATAATAAATTTTGAAGGTTGAAACGACGGCAGCGGTGGTTTTCTCCCGAATTGGGTTTCCACCTAAAAATCCTGGTGTTCATGTGTGTTGCATATGTGTGATGATTATTCTGTTCTATCTGCACCTGTTTACTGTTTCTGAAATATCTGATGAATGAATAATGCAATGATCTGAGTTAAGATTCAAAACACATAATTAGATCTCTGGACATACGCGAGTTCTGTAAAGGATATCCGCGTATATACGCTAGTTTCCTTCAGTAAAGTAGCGTATGGGTTTTTAGAAAGGAAAAAGTAAAAGTTTGATTGTCTGCACTAAATACTGATTCACCCTCCCCTCTTAGTATTTTTCCCAACAATTGGTATCAGAGCAGGTCCTTCTGAAAAAGCTTAGCCGCTAGAAGGAAGATCAAGCAAGATGAGCTATCAAGAAGGAACAACATCTATCAAGCCTCCGCTCTTCAATGGAAGCAATTTAATCTTCTGGAAAATGAGGATGAGATCTTTTCTTCAGTCTATGGGAGCAGATGTATGGGCCATTGTTGAACAAGGATATCAATATCCAGCTGCTACACCAACAGATCCAACTGAAAGGAAGAATTATGAATCAAATGCAAAAGCGGTCAATGCTATAACAGGAAGTCTAACAGAATCAGAATTTTTCAAAGTCATGCAGCTAAATACAGCAAAATAAATATGGGACAAAATCATTCTGAGTTATGAAGGTGATGCAAAGGTAAAAAGTGCAAAACTCCAAACTCTCATAATTGAATATGAAAATTTAAAGATGCATAGTGATGAGAGTATTGCCAGTTTCTTTTTACGTCTTGATGATGTTGTAAATCGTATGAAAAATCTGGGAGAAACAATAACCGAAACTACTTTGGTTGAGAAAATTTTGAGATCGCTAACGGCAAAATTTGAGTCAAAAGTCTCTGCTCTTGAAGAAAAACAGGATCTTCAAAATCTTACTGTGGTGCAACTTCATGGCATACTGAATGCATATGAAATGAGAAGAGGAGGACCATTTGAAGTCAAAGAAGTTGTTTTTAGAGCTTCTACAAAAGGGAAAGAAGTACAAGAAGCAGAAGGATCAGGATATATTTCGGAAGAAGATGAGGAAAATTTTGTAAAGAAACTTCAACTTGGTACAGGACAGTTTAGAGGTAAGCTTCCTTTCAAATGTTTTAATTGTGGAAGAGTTGGTCATTATGCTGCAAAGTGTCCTCACAAAGAAACACCTGCAAAAGGAAAGGAAGTAGCTAGAAATAAGAACTGGTCTAGCACTAGAAGAAGTTACTATACTCATGATGACAGTGATGGGGTATCTGATAGTGAGGAAGAATGTGAACAAGATCTTAGACTTCTCATGGCTTTTGAATCTAAAGAAGAAAATGATACTTTTGTAGATGCTCTAGAGGACAATGATTTTCTTGAAGAGAACAATCAACTCAAAATACGCTTAGAACAAAGCAGAATTCTCTTAGAAGAATATAAAATTCTCTTGGAAGAAAGGAAAATAACCATCGAGACTCTGGAAAAGTAGGTTGAAGAGGCAAAGAAACACAATGAGAAATTAGAATGTGAAGTGGTAAGTGTAAGAAAAGAATTTGAGAAAGCAAAGACTCTGAATTTCAGATTTGCTAAAGGATCTAAAACCTTAGATGATATTATCAAGATACAACGTTCTCCTCTTACAAAGACATGTCTTGGATATATTGGAGAATCTTCTCAAACTTCAGCACCAAATTATCTAAAGGCAGCTACAGCTGGCTTACAAAATTTTGTCACTCAGCAAGGGAATAAAGAATATTTACAGGTAAAGCATGATCATATTAATGCAAGGAACACTAATAGGAATATCTTTCAAAGAAGCCCCAAACAATAGGTAAATTCAAGTAGAAGATTTCATGATTGCAGAAATTTCTTCTTCAATGGACAATGTTTCTCTTGTCACAATTTTGGCCATAAAGCTGCTCAATGTGTTGCATATAAAACCATCATGACAAGAGAAGCAAGAAAGAAAAGGGTTGATATTGAAACAAAGAAGAATACCTATAACAAATTTTCTCCTCTTCTAAATGAAGTTGAATGTGCTTATTGCAATAACTATGGGCATGAAGAATCAGAATGCAGGAGCAAGGTTCAACCAAAAGAGCATCTTCCTTCAAAATCCAAAATATGGAAAAAGAAGGAATCACAAGTTGAAAATTGTGGCATAGCGTTATTTGCGGAAGGTGAAGAAAATCAATGGTACATTGATAGTGGATGCTCGAGACACATGACAGGTGATAAACACAAACTTCGTGCATATAGTGCTCTAGAAAAGGAAAAGAAAGTTACTTTTGGAAATGATACTCCTGCTGTAATTAAAGGAAAAGGGTCTGTGTTTCTAAAAGAAAAGGTGAAGGCTAATGATGTCATGTATGTGGATGGATTAAGGTATAACCTGTTAAGTGTAAGTCAAATGTGTGATCAAGGAACTGAAGTTGTCTTTAGTTCAAAAGAATGTGTGGTTCGTGATCTTGATACAGGTAAGACAATTATAAAAGGAAAAAGAACTCCAAGCAACCTGTATGTATTGAAGAATTGCAAGGAACAATGTTACTTGAGTAAATCTTCAGAAAACTGGCTATGGCATAGAAGGTTGGGGCATCTAAGCTTCTCTCAAATCAACAAATCAAGCAAACTTAATGCTGTTCGTGGTCTTCCCAATATTTCTCTACCTGAAAGTATCATATGCAAATCCTATCAATTCGGTAAGCAAACCAGAGTGCAATTCAATGCCAAGGAAGGATCATCAAGTAAGCCTCTTGAACTCATTCATACTGACATATGTGGACCTATGAGGGAAAAGTCACCACGTGGTGAAGAATACTATATCTTATTCATTGATGATTTCTCTAGAATGTGTTGGATTGGGTTGATCAAACACAAAGATGAAGCATTTGAAAAATTTCAAATCTTCAAAGCGCTGGTTGAAAATGAATTAGATCTAAAAATCAAGTGTCTTAGATCTGATCGAGGAGGATAATATACATCAAATGAATTCTTTGAATTTTGTTAACAACATGGCATAAAAAGGCAGTTTTCCGTAGCAGGAACTCCACAACAAAATGGCGTAGCAGAAAGAATGAATAGAACAATTCAAAAAATGGCTAGAGCTATGCTTGATGATTCCGGAACACCTGATATTTTTTGGGGAGAAGCAGCTCACACAGCAGAAAATATTCTTAACAAGGCACATGTTCGGGTAAATAGTGACAAAACTCCATATGAACTCTGGTATGGTAATTCTCCCTCTGTGAAACATTTTAGAGTTTTTGGAAGTAAATGCTTTATCAAAAATAATAATGAAAAGCTTGGCAAGTTTGAACCTAGATCAGATGAAGGAATACTTCTTGGTTACTCATCTACAAGTAGGGCATACAAATGTTACAATAAAAGGCTTCGAAATATTGTTGAATGTATTGATGTTGTTATTGATGAGTCTCATGCAATCCCTAAAGAAGAAAGACAAACAACAGAAGAAGATTATGGTGACTTTTGTCCTTCTACATAAAATAGAAATGATATAGACAATGGATCCAATGAAGAACCTGAAGATGATTTATCTGGAAAGGCTTCATCCAGATATGTTCAAAAGAATCATCCTGAATCTCAAATTTTGGGAGACAAGGAATCAGGTGTACAAACAAGGAGGACTCTTGTGGGATCTCCTAGCTATCTGGCATTTCTATCCACGATTGAACCACACAATGTCAATCAAGCTGGCAAAGATGAATTTTGGATTCAGGCCATGAATGAAGAACTTGATCAAATTGAAAAGAACCACACTTGGGAATTGGTACCAAGACCACATGATAAAAATGTCATTGGAACCAAATGGATATTCAAGAACAAGCTAAATGAGAATGGGGACGTTATAAGAAACAAAGCTAGACTAGTTTGCAAAGGGTATACTCAACAAGAAGGTATATACTTTGAAGAAACTTTTGCTCCTGTAGCTAGACTTGAAGCCATAAGAATGTTTCTTTCTTTTTCAAGTTTTCAACAAATCAAAGTTTATCAAATGGATGTCAAATCTTCTTTCCTCAATGGTGATCTAGAAGAAGAAGTTTATATAGAACAACCAGAAGGATTCATATTGGGAAATGCTGAAAATCTTGTTTGTAGACTTAAAAAGGCTCTATATGGTCTCAAACAAGCTCCAAGGGCATGGTATTATCGTCTTGACAAATATCTTCATCAACAAGGATTTTCAAAGGGGTCTGCTGATAGTAACTTATACAAAAAAATTGAAAATGATAAACTATTGATTGTGGTTGTATATGTTGATGATATCATTTTTGGAAGTAATGAAGAATCTATGAGTCAGAAATTTGCTTCTGTCATGCAGCAAGAATTTGAAATGTCTTTACTTGGGGAACTAACATTTTTTCTTGGCTTACAAGTGCATCAAACTATAGAAGGTATATTCTTATCTCAAGCAAAATACCTTAAGCAAATTCTGAAGAAGTATGGGATGGAAGAATGCAAACCTCTAAGTACCCCAATGATAACCAGATGTAATCTTAGTTCTCATGATGATTCTCCCTCGGTGAATCAACCAGAATACAGATCTATGATAGGAAGTCTTCTGTATTTCACTGGGACTAGACCGGATATTATGCATGCAGTTGGGATTGTTGGAGGATTCCAAGCCAATCCAAAAGAATCTCATCTTCAGGCTGTCAAAAGAATATTCAAATATATACAAGGAACACAAGACTTTGGACTATGGTATCCAAAGAATGCTGATCTTACTCTTCATGCTTACACTGATGCAGATTGGGCTGGAAATGTTGATGATCGGAAAAGCACAAGTGGTGGTGCATTCTATATGGGGCCCCGGTTGGTATCTTGGTTCAGTAAGAGGCAAAGTTCTATTGCCTTATCTACTGCTGAAGCAGAATATGTGGCTGCCGCATCTTGTTGCACTCAACTCCTTTGGATGATGCAAACCTTGGAAGATTTTCAAATCAAATGTACTTCTCCTATCTCCATTATGTGTGATAATAAAAGTGCCATCAGTATCTCAAAGAATCTTGTTATGCATTCAAAGACCAAGCACATCCCCATCAAGTATCACTTCTTACGTGAACAAGTGCTTGAACAAAAGGTGAAGTTGGAGTATGTTCCCTCCAAAGAACAAGTTGCTGATATTTTTACCAAACCTCTGCCCAGGGAAGCGTTCGAATATCTCAGACAAAAGCTGGGTGTTGTCTCTGTCTCTCAGAAGATCAAATCTGATTAAATTCAGAAGATTAAATTGGATACGCGGGTTTCTTTAAAGACAGTCGCGTATATACGCGAATTCATACACAGAAAACCGCGTATGGGTGGTTGCTGACAAAGTTTCTGGGTCAGCATTCTTCAGCACAAGCTATGGTGTTGTTTGGTATCTCTGATGTTGTATGGCGTCTATGGTGATGTTTCAGCTCTTATATTTTTGTTTCATTCTCTGATATTGGGGGAAGATGCCTTGATGATTGGCTGTTGAAAGTGTTCAGGTTACTCAAGCTAAGGAGGAGTTTTGGTCATATGGAAAGGATGCACAGTTTCAGGGGGAGCATTAGCCTGGCTGAGAATAATGCATTTTTGGCATTATGATGGTTCTGAAACTTGATCTCTCTCTTGAGGTCTTTTTGTTTTTGGTTGTGAAAAGTCATACTTGTAATTTGATGAAAAGGTCATGTTGAGACCCATGATGTAAATTGTAATATTCATTCATGTAAGGACTTGTTCAAATTTGTAAACCCACTTGGTTGGGTAGTTGAGTCAAAATATGTAACCCCACTTGGTTGGGTATTTGAGTCGCATATGTAAATCCACTTGGTTGGATCTTTGATGTAAGTATGAGTCTTGGTGATAGGAAGGTCATAGAGTCATGTACTTCATTGAAAAATGTGTTTTTAAGATTCAGCATGAACTCAGGGGGAGCATCGTAACTTCAGTGCACATCAGATCTGCAGAGCTCTTATGTCTACATGAGGAGAAAAACCTTGTGTTGATTTTGATCCGCCCTTTTCCCTTGCTGTCAAAGGGGGAGAGTGACATGGTGTTTTCATGAATAATGGTTGTGCTTAATGTATCTATCTGTTATGGTGATCAAACACCATCATGGTTGCCATCAAGTCCAAAGGGGGAGATTGTTGGCAATATGATGCAGAGTGTTGTTCTTGATGGCAACCCACTTGATGAAGATAATGGCAACCTCCTTGACGAATTTGTTCTTGACTTGATGAACTTGTTAAATGATGTAAATCTGATGTATCTTCAATAAGTACAGAAGGTAATGATGGAAGGAATTTCAGTATGTACCAGAACATGATGAAAAGAGTATGTCTCAAGGCATACACGGATTTTTCTAGACAAAGTAGCGTATGCACGCAGGAAATAACGTGCCAAGTCGCGTATGGGAAAAAGCGCTCTAAATTTGTAAAACCAGGGGTAACTACCATGGTATTGACCCATTTTATTGAATGATGGTTCGCCTATGGACCTGCCTAGGAATGCCTACTGAAGTTATGTGGTTTGTATTGCTGGTAATGATGAAGGAAAACTCAGCAAAGAAGAAAATCATCGTGCAAAGGTGTGCAAGTGTCCGGGGCTTTGATTGAATACTTCACTCAAGTATATTCGTATGGTTGAACCCCTGCTCACTGATAGATCTAAATTCCATGATGCACCTATGAATGATGAAGGGCTCAGTATCTTTAGATCTAGAAATGTGAATAAGGTTGACTGAAAAGAAGTGAAGAAGACTGGGTGCAATCCCGTTGAAGAGATTGAAGAAATCTCGGGGTGTTTATAGATTATCCGTCTAGGCCGCAAAGTTTATCTTTTTTTTTATAGATCTATACGTATGTTCGTTTCTGAAAGCGTGTATACGTTGTGTCCGTGGAAGGAAAAGCGCATATGCGCAGTTAGGGTTTTTCCCTAGAAAATGCACTGAAGTATACGCGGGTTCGTCTTCTGAAAAGCGCGTATATACGCGGATCTGATTAAATAAAAGTGCGTATGATTTCTGATCTAATGGTTTCTGAAGGTTGAATTTGTTTCTGCATATCTATTATGAAGTCTGGGTTATATCTGATATTCTGGTTACAGTGGTCTCACTGTTCTGTTTGAAGCAATGAGCAAGGTATGATTGTTGATAAGTGAAGGGTTATGTTGATGCTGTTTGATCCAGTTTGAAAATTGATGAAACGTGGTCTGCAGTGGTGCTGAGGGTCAAAGCCTTCAGTCAGGGGGTTGTTGCTCCCTTCCAGGAGAGGCTGGTAAACGAGTTCAGGGGGTCGTAGCTCCCTTCCAGGAGAGGCTGGTAAACGAGAGCAGGGGGTTGTAGCTCCCTTCCAGAATAGGCTAGTAAACGAGAAAGGTTGTAGCCTCTGGCAGTGGGTGCCCGCGTGCTGGTTTGAGTCTGCACCAGTACATGATTGTAAGAAGTTTTCTTAATAATAATTTTTGAAGGCTGAAACAACGGCAGCGGTGGTTTTCTCCCGAATTGGGTTTCCACCTAAAAATCCTGGTGTTCATGTGTGTTGCATATGTGTGATGATTATTCTGTTCTGTCTGCACCTGTTTACTATTTCTGAAATATTTGATGAATGAAATGAATAATGCAATGATATGAGTTAAGATTCAAACACATAATTAGATCTCTAGACATACGCGAGTTCTGTAAAGAATATCCGCGTATATACGCTAGTTTCCTTCAGTAAAGTAGCGTATGGGTTTTTAGAAAGGACAAAGTAAAAGTTTGATTGTATGCTAAAATATTCGGATTACCCCCCACTCTCGATGTTTTCCCAACATTAGAAGAGACTTAAGGAATTTCATACTATGGGCAAGAGTAATGAAGTGAAGATCTTGATAATTGAGATATTCCTTCTAGTCTTCGTATGAATGTAGATGAAGCTCTACTCTGGTAGAGAATACAAGGGGGGCTTAAGAAACTATACACAGATATCATTAGGAGTAAAAAACTCAATTTGTTCTTTAGGTCACTCAATTATTTCATAAGAATCTCCTAATATAATTTCAAAATCTCTTCATAAGTCCATGACCCGACCAATGAATTTGGTATTTCCATAGCCCCAAGCCATATCATGAACCATCTGAAGTGACCCATTACCCTTTTAGTTTGGGTTGGTCAAACCGGGTGCCAGTTACCAACAAATCGGAGTTTATAGGGAGACTTTATTAGAGAAACACTCTGATCTGTCAACGAAGCCTTTGAATAGGGAACTTATAGAGCTTATACGTTATATGTCTTTGCCTTCTGATTGAACTGAATAGCTTCTATGTATTTTAGTTCCCCGTTTTTTTTTCCATATACGTTTTTTTTTTTTAAAGTAGGTATTTTAAATAAATCTTTTATCCATATTACGGGCGTCGGAAGAGTGACAAAAACATAGGGGTACATCTAAAAAGTGAAAGCCGATTGAACACGTCGAGGAAAGAGTGATGAAAAGCTGATGAAATTTTCAAAATATCGGACTTGCGACAAACTCTTTTCATGGTAAATAGTGACGAAAAGTTCCAAGCAGTCGGAATAGTGTTGGGTCCCTATATTACTAGTTTTAATCCATATTTTTTATTAGTGTGGCCCACATATTTTATTTTTGTACTTGCTAGCAACCACAATATGTTTATTGTTGTGCCCCACCCATTATTATTGTTAGGTCGGCTAGGATTATATTGTGGCCCCATGGACTCCTATATATAGAAGGAGGTTTTCATCATTTTTAGCATCCAAGAATTCATTTATGTATTGGAGGTCTCCCCCTTGAAGTGGCTGATTTCTAAGGTTTTGATCTCTCTTTTCTTCTATTTTGGGAGTTGGTTTCATAACATTTGGTATCAGAGCTTTGGATTCTAGGGTTTCGCTACTCCAAAAAATTCATCGTGGAATTTGCACTATAAATTTTTTCTACGAAGGTTCAGAAGTTGAAATTTTTAGAGTGTGACGAAGAAATCATGAGGAACATTGTGGAAAATTTTCAGATCTTGGTTCACCATATTTTTAGAGATATGATCGATGGAAGTTAGGGCTTTTTGCAGGCTCCTGAATTTAACCTAAAGAGGTCATCATGGAATTTTCGCTATCAATGTTTTTCTATGAGGGTTCAGAAGCTAAAATTTTTATAGAGCGAAGCGGAAATCTTGAGGAACATCGTGAAAAATGTTCAAAGCTTGATTCGTAATACTTTTAGAGATATCATATGTGGAATTTAGAGTTGTTTCAGGCTCCCAAATTTCATCTCAAAGAGGTAACCGTGGGTAAATCATCATAACTCTCTCTCTGAGCATCAGATTGGAATTCTGTAAAAATTGGCCGCAAGTACATATTGAAGTTTCCGTTGTATTATTTTCATAGCAGAAGGGAGAAACAATGACACGTAGCACGTCGTACAAGTTCTCCTTGCTGAACCAGTCCATAATTAGGTCATTGTGGGAGATTGGGTATAACTTTTCCTTGAAGAATCCAATTCAAGTCAGACATATGGCATTTGAAAGAAGCTTCAGAGGGCTAGTACAGGGCCAAATTTCAGATATTGAAGATCTGAAATCATAGAGATAATTTAGTTTCAATATTGATCTCCTCAACAGTAATAAAAAGGTGTGTATTTTTTTCGAATTGCATAAGTCTTGTGTGAAAAATCAGTTTGAATTGATTCCAAGGGCATATTGTAGCATAGATATCAGTATTGGTTTCTAAAATGCCACCTACAAAGAATTCAACACCCATTAAGCCTTCATAAGTCTCTACTATTGACTCATGAAGATGAAGAAATGCGACATGACATATCAAAATTACAAGAGCAAGTGCACCAAATTTTGCTCTCGCAAATAGAAACAAAAAATAAGATGGATGGAATGGAAGCTGGAATGGAAGCTAAGATGGATGCCATGGAAGCTAAGATGGATGACAAGGAAGCTAATATCGATGAAAAAATGAAAGACAACATGGAAAACATGAAGAATGATCTAAAAACAGACATGGAAGGTTTGAAAAAATTGATACAAGAAATGTTTCCTAATGGCGAAAAGATAGTAGAGGAAACTCATGATGAGAACAAAATAAATGTTAATCATGATTTTGTACACTCTAATGATGGATGGAAGAACCACCATATTCCAAAGATGGATATGAGGAAGTTTGATGGCAAGGATCCCATAACATGGATACTATAGATGGAAGAATATTTTGATCTCAATAATGTGCAAAACACACAAAAGGTACACATTGCAACATTACATTTAGACAAAATACATTTGTATGGTATCGATGTCTTTTCCCCCATAAAAAAATTTTCACTTGGTCAATTTTTATGGAGGAAATGATAGCACATTATGAGGATACAAAAAGAAACACCTTCTTTAGCCAATTGATAAAGCTCAAACAAAAGGGTTCAGTGGTGGAACACATTGAGGACTTCCAAACATTGAATATAAGGGTAAATGATATTCCAGAGGAACAAAGTATTGATGTATTCATAGGGACTTTAAAGGATAACATACAACATGAAGTTCACATTTGGGAACTTGATTCATTGGAAAAGGCATTCAGGTTGGCAAGAAAAATTGAATGTAAAATTATGGCGACAAGGAAGCCTACCACTCGCATATATAAAGATGGAAGTGTTGCTACTCCTAGACTTCCACAACCTACAAGGTTGACACCACAACAATTGGAAGGAAAAAGAGCCAAAGGGCTTTGCTACAGTTTTGATAGCAAATACAATAAAGGTCAGAAGTGTGCTGAGAAGAAATTATTCTACATAGATTGTGAAGAGGAAGAAGAAAATGAACAAGAATCTTCAAAAGAAGAGGATATACACCAGGAACCAACCCTAGGAGAGGAAGAAATGAGTCAAGACATATTGTGTGAAAATGCATTGGTAGGAATCACCACTCCCAAAACTTCAATATGAAGAACCTGTCAAGAAAAGGTAATAGTGTTGATTGATTTGGGTAGTACCCATAATTTTATTCATTGTAAGGTAGCCAAGGAATTGAATTGTTTCCTATACCGAGCACCAAAATGTCAAGTGATGGTTGCAAATGGAGGAACTATAAATTGCTCTGGAAAATTCCATAATATCAAGCTAACCATGGGGGAATATGTATTGAATATTCCAATGCTTTCCATTCCTATGGGAGGTGCTGATGTTGTACTAGGAGTACAATGGTTACGATATTTGGGGACAATAGCTTTTAATTTTCAAGAACTTTTCTTGAAATTTTTTTTCGAGAAGGAAATTTGAATTATAGTGCTCTGAGGGGAAAGCTAAGAAAGATAATAAGCTTTAATGTCATGACAAAGCTTCTGAATAAAGAACAATGAGGCGTAATTGCACAATTATGCTCACTAGAAGTTCCAACATCAAAATCATCTATTTCTCCAGATCTCCAAAAATTCTTGGACAACCATTCCAAGGTGTTTGAAACTCCCAAAGGACTCCCACCTATTCGTGATCATGATCATGCTATTCATTTGATTCCAGGAAGTGTTCCTCCAAACATCAGGCCTTATAGATATCCTTACTTCCAAAAGAGCGAAATTGAACATATGATTGTAGAAATGTTAGAGGCGGGTATAATTCAACCTAGTCAAAGTTCTTTCTCTGCTCCTGTAGTATTGGTACACAAGAAGGATGGATCATGGCGCATGTGTCCGGATTATAGGGAGCTCAATAAGCTCACCATTAAAGATAAATTTCCCATTCTGTGATTGATGAATTATTGGATGAATTACATGGAGCAATTTATTTTACCAAGTTGGATCTTCGTTCAGGATATCATCAAATTAGAATGAAGACTGAAGATATTCCAAAAAAAGCATTTCGAACTCATGAGGGTCATTATGAATTTTTGGTCATGCCTTTTGGCCTTACCAATACACCTTCTACATTTCAAGGGTTGATGAATTCCATTTTCAAACCCTTCCTTAGAAAATTTGTGCTAGTATTTTTTGATGATATACTAATCTACAACAGGTCTTGGAGGGATCATGTTCAACATGTTGACAGGGTGCTCAAACTATTGCAGGAGAAACAATTATATGCAAAA
The DNA here is from genome assembly GCA_034641835.2 of Pinus albicaulis. NCBI lineage: Eukaryota > Viridiplantae > Streptophyta > Pinopsida > Pinales > Pinaceae > Pinus > Pinus albicaulis. The sequence continues at coordinate 28,923 of JAXQQM020064016.1, forward strand.
ACATCCAAATGTTTCTTTGGAGTACAAGAGGTGGAATATCTGTGTCATATTGTATCTCACGAGGGTGTTAAAGTAGACCCTAACAAAATTAAAGCCATTAAGGAATGGAAAGTCCCCACAACCATAAAGAAGTTGCGAGGATTTCTCGGGTTAATAGGGTATTATCTCAAGTTTGTTAAGAATTATGGGAGAATAGCAGCACCTCTAACAACATTATTGAAGAAAGATGCATTTTCATGGACTCCTGAAGCAACTAAGGCCTTTGAACTTCTTAAAGAGGCAATGTGCCTAGCACCGGTCTTAGCTACGCCAGACTTCACAAAAACCTTTATTGTGGAATGTGATGCCTCAGGAAATGGAATTGGTGCAGTTTTAATGCAGGAAAGAAGACCCATTGCTTTTGAAAGTCGTCCAATCAAAGGAAAGTATTTACAAAAACCTATTTATGAGAAGGAAATGTTAGCAATACTGCATGCACTAAAGAAATGGCGAACTTACCTAATGGGAAGACACTTCAAGGTAAAAACTGATCATGGTAGTCTTAAACACTTTTTGGAACAACGACTATCTTCAGAAGAGAAACAAAAATGGGTCACAAAGATGTTGGGTTATGACTTTGAAATAATCTACAAAAAAGGAAAGCTTAATGTTGTTGCAGATGCACTCTCAAGAAAGAATGAAGAGGTGGAAGCATTGCTTTGTGCCATTTCTATTATCCAACTAGATTGGATAACCGAAGTAAGAGATGAATGGAAGAAGGAAAAATATGTATGGACACTCATTCAAAATTTGCAGCAAGATCCTAGTACATCTGATACATTTAGTTGGAAAAATGATTCCTTATGGTACAAAGATCGCTTATATCTTTGTAAGAATTCCCAACAAAAACAAAATATTCTTCTGGAATTGCACACTTCTCCTTTAGGAGGACACTCGGGATTTTTAAAAACTTACCAAAGGGTGAAGAAAGAATTTTTTTGGGATGGCCTTAAATCTGATATTCAAAAGTTTGTGATGGAATGTTTGGTTTGCCAGCAGAATAAAGTTGAGACAATTAAGACCCCGGGACTTCTACAACCTTTATCCATTCCAAGTCAACGTTGGAAGGAGATTTCAATGGATTTTATCACAGGTTTACCTAAGTCCGAAGGAAAGAGTGTCATCATGGTGGTAGTTGATAGACTTACCAAATATGCACACTTTTGTGCATTATCTCATCCATTTAAAGCAAGTACAATTGCTACTACATTTATGGACACAGTTCAAAAGCTACATGGAAACCCAAGGGTTATTGTGAGCGACAGAGATCCCATTTTTACTGGAAATTTTTGGACGGAGTTATTTTCTTGTTTGGGTACTCAATTAGCTCATAGCTCATCTTATCATCCTCAATCTGATGGTCAAACTGAGATAGTAAATAAATGTTTGGAAGGATATCTTCGTTGTTTTGTATCTAATAAACAAACAAAATGGGTCAAGTGGTTACCTCTTGCTGAATGGTGGTATAACACTTCCTTCCATACTGCAGCAAAAATGACCCCATTTATGGCACTTTATGGATATCATCCACCATCCATCACATCATATTTAAGAGAAAATTCGAAGGTTCAAGCAGTGGAAGATCACATCGAGCATCGGCAAGAAGTTCTCCAACTCTTAAAGGATAACCTGAATTTGGCACAAAATCGAATGAAACAACAGGCAGATCAACATCGCAGCGAGAGAAGTTTTGATGTAGGAGATTGGGTATTTTTATGGCTGCAACCATACAAAAAAATGTCCCTCAAGCAAGCTAAGAAGGATAATAAATTATCACCAAAGTACTATGGTCCTTACAAGGTGTTGCAAAAGATTGGTTCTATGGCATACAAATTGGAGCTTCCTGCTTCTTCGCGAGTACATCCAGTTTTCCATGTTTCATGCTTGAAGAAGGTTATAGGTGAAAATCTTCCAGTTCAAACAATATTTCCAGAACTTGATGAGGAAGGAAAAATCATATTGGAACCTGAAGCGGTCACGGAAACAAGAACTCGACAACTACGGAATCGATCAATTTCAGAGTATCTCATCAAGTGGAAGAACTTACCACTGAAGATTCTACATGGGAGGATGAGGGTACATATTGTACATACGAGAAGCACCTATAAACTTCTCCAAGTGTTGAGAGGACAACTTCTTTTTGAAGGAGAGGGCATGTTAGGTCCCTATATTGCTAGTTTAGTCCCTTTTTATTATTAAGTGTGTGCTGTTATTGTTATTGTTGTACCCCTGTAATCCCAATATTTTTATTATTGTGCCCTTACATTATCATTGTTAGGTCGGCTAGGATTATACTGTGGCCCCATGGACTCCTATATATAGAAGGAGGTTTTGGTCATTTGTAGCATCTAAGAATTTTCATTTATGTAATGAATTTGAGGTTGCCCCCTCGAAGTGGTTGATTTCTAAGGCATTGATCTCTCTTTTCTTCTATTTTTGGAGGTAGTTTCATAAAAAATAGCGATGAAAAGTTCAAACCATTAGAATAGCGACAAAAATTTAAAAACGTCAGAATTGCGACGAGCTTTTCACACTGTCAGAATAGCGACGAAATATTTGAAACATCAGAAGAGCGATGATGAATTAGAAATGTCAGAAGAGCGACGAAAAATTCGACATGTCGGAAGAGCGATGAAAACTTGGAAATATCAGAATTGCAACACTACCAAAAAATGTCGGAATTAGTGTCACTCTATCGACAATTATTAGAATTGTCAGAATTCTGACGAGACAGGAAACAATGTTTTTCCCCATCCAAAAGTGTCGCTCTTGGGACGCCTATGTGTCGCAAGAGCGAAATTTTTTCCGTCGGAATTGTGCCAAATGTGCTAGTGTCAATAGGTGGGTGGAGATAGGAAAAATCCTCAAGGGATGGTGAAGGGATTCTGAGGCATCCAAGCTTGGTTTGGTTTTGTGATCTTGGGACCAATTTACGTGAGATCATGATAATGTGAGGGTGGAGGTGGTTTAACCTCTAGATTCCCTTGGTTTTTTATGAATTTCTTTATCCCATGATATCCCACATTCATGCTTGGAATATGGCACTAGGGTGATTGAATAAAAGAGATATTTGGTTCAACTCAATCTCTGGTCGATTGGTACGTGGAAGTCCTGACTTTTTTGGATTTTTCATATGATTGATAAGAGCTCTCTTCCCTCATAATTCATGATTAATTATACCTGTTATTATGTTGATTTAATTTTTTTTCTATCATTTCTATTTATCTGGTTATATGTTGGTTATAAGCATGGTTTTATGACATATTCAAGTTATGGATATTATCATATTTTTACTTAGAAATGGCTGGTTAATAAATTCATGACCTAATATATGTGATTGCAACTATCATGGGAGGGCATTAGACCTTCTAGATGATTCTCAGGTAAGTTTCAAATATTTATGTTCATATATGCATTCATCACCTATAAATTTCATGTTCACCATGTGTTTGATGTAATGAATGTTGTGGTTAGACCAGGTTAGGTCAAGCCCTTCATTAGTTTTTTTGTTAGAGGCTTTTTCCTTGTGTCATTTATCATTCTGGAAATTTTGGTAAAGTTATAGGAAGTGGTCTAGAGATTAGCCCTGAAAAAGCAGCTCACATTTCATGGTCGCGGACACAGAACTGGGTGAAAAAGACTATGGTCACTCCCTTGTAGGCTTATGCATGTGACTGAAGAGTTAAAATTAAATTCAAGGAGTTTTATGCTAGTGTCTAGAAGTCTAGATCAGTGAAAAAGAAATTTAACCCATGGTTTGGGCACCTGGAATGGTGGTTTAGCTCTTAGGAGTCTTGTAGCACATAATGGAAGTCATTAAAGTCTTGGTTTTTGGACTCCATTTCCTTAACGTGGTCTAGGAGGTTGATCCATGTCATAGTAGCCCTCAACTCATGTTTACCTGACAGACTGGTGAAAGTGGGCAGATATGAGAGGTGGATTTACAAAGAGAGAAATATTATCCACACATGTGAGCTTCAAAGAGAGAGAATGAAATGAAATTGATCTTCTTCTTTGTCCTCATTATCCTTCTTCATATTTCCTTGGATGCCCAGAAATTGTTCCTCATAAGAGAGTGTGAATTAGTGCCAAGAGAATGAGGTTGAATTTTCTTTATGTATGAATCTGTTGCGATGAATGGGTGTGTATTTTTCCATGGGCTGAATTGAGTTAGAGGGAGGCCAAATTTCAATTTCAAGGTTCAAATTTTCTTCTTTTAAAAGTCACAATGGGTCTTTGACTCAAAATACACTTTTATTTTGACACTATAATTAAAATATTCTTTATAATAATCAATACAAATACATCAAGTGGCCAAATATAAATTGTGATAGAGTAATGATTTTCATTCAATAATTCCTCTTTACTAGGGAGGTATTCATAACGAATTCCATATATGTTCTCAATTTTACCAATTTATATGTGAAAAGTTTATATCAAATCATCATCAACACCGTCATCTACTATCACCATTTTATAGTGGCCATATCCGGGGTGGTACCAAACCTATGGCATGGTCATCAACATAACATGACTCACTCTTCTAGAATAGTTGGTCCGAAAATCCCAAGGCCTCTTCCTAGAAACACTTAACCCTTTCCTGGTTGGTGATTAGGTGTAGATGTTGAAGGACCTCACTACACCCTTCCCTAGTGTGTGATTAGGTACACAATATCACTACACTCTTCCCTAGTGTGTGATTGGGTCTATAAGTTTTAAGGATCTCACTACACCCTATCTTGGTGTGTGATCGAATCCACAAACATCACTACACCCTTTCCTAGTGTGTGATCAGGTCTCCTCCAAGAGGCAGTCACTCAAACCTACCTATTGAGAATTCTAGGCCTATAAGACCATTCTCTCTTTCAAAAGAAAGTCCATCCATGATGGTTTCATATCAAAAATCCTTCTTAAGGAAAGGGATAATCTCCACACACCCTAGCTTGTCTTTAAAGTACAAAAATTTCTCCCTGGACAACAACTTCATCAGAACATACACTATCTTCCCATTGGTGGACATGTATTCGATATTACTCTTATATGCACCATGTCATGAATTTAGTGGTACTTTATCTCAATATGCTTCGACTAGTCATAGAACATGAGATCATTTGAAATATTCACACAAGTTTAATTATCACACTATATAAATTTTGGCTCCAATTCCTGGTCAAAGAATCCTACAAACAACTTATGAATCCACATTGATTCAGTACATGCTTCATTTGTTGCAATATATTTTTCTTTTTTAGTGTTGAGTGTGACAGATCTCTGCTTCCTACTCATCTAAGATATCATGGTAGAGCCCAAGCTGAGGCATAGCCTTGAATTTATTTTCCTCTCATTAGGAATTCCTGCCCAGTCAGCATATGTATATCCCTAAAGTTGTACGTCCTTGTTTGCAACATATCTCAAGCCATAATTCATAGTACCACGAAGTTATCTTATAATTTTCTTTCTCCAATATAATTTTCCTATCTTGGTACAACCTAGAACTGGCTCAAGGTATTCACAACAAAGTAGATGTCCAATTAGTGTTAACCAAATACATCAATGACCCAATCAATTCTCGATACATCAATATACCTACCAAACTAGATTTGGGGACTCTTAAATTCTTCAATTTAGTCACCATGAGAGTAGCCATGGATTTACAATCCATCATGCCAAACCTATGAAGGATCTCAATAACATTCTTTTATTGACCAAGGAATAATTTTCTTGGTTTCTTCCATACTTCTAGTCCCAATTAATAATGCATCAACCTAAGGTAATTCGTATCAAATTCAAAAGGCAACTGCTTCTTTCACTAAATAATAAGAGGCTCAACATGTTTCAGAAGTAAATCATAAACATATAGTAATATGATAATAGGTGCATTCTTTACAACCTTGAAATAAAGGTTTGGATCAATATCACTCTTGGTAAACCCTTGTCCCATTTAAAGTTTGTCAATATAAGCATATCAAGCTCTTGGAGCTTTTTTGGGTCCATCCAAAGCATTCTTTAACATGAAAACATGAGATTCCTTTTGATTTGGATCTTTAGGGGAGGCCTCCAAGATATAAAAAATTCAAACGCCAAAAGAAAAGAGGGGAACACACAATAAACAAAACCACAAATAATTTTTTTTATTAAAACAGAGAAAAACTGTAAAAGCTACATTGTGGTAGACAATATGTCCTTTTACAGAATGTGACTTGTTTGTTATAGTTTTTCTTAGTTAAAATAGCACTGGTAAATTCCATGGGTGGGTAAATACCATGGGTAGATTCCATTTACAATAGCATGGGTAGATTCCGTGGGTGGTGAATACCATGGGTGAATGAATAACATGGGTAGATTCCACTTACAATACCATGGGTGGATAAATACCATTGATGGATGAGTGCCATGGGCAGATGCTAATTTCCATTCAAATCGTTCCTTCTCCCTTAAGAAACAATGGTCCCGATTGTGTTAAGATCCCTCCTGAGAAGCCCTTGATGAATAGGAAGAGCCAGTGAAGAGAATGGTTTTTTATGGTTAACCCATAACTGTGATGAATGAAGATCCAAGGATAGATATACCCTGTAATTATTGTGACCAAATATGGTACTGAAAATGTGTGGCCTATAAAATGGACTTCGATGAAGCATGGGTTTGTGTATGACTCATAACCATGACAAATTAAGAGCTGAGGATAGAGATACCCTGTAGTGCTTGTGATCAACTGTGATACTAAAAATGTGTGGCCTAGAAAATGGAATTTGATGACAAGGGATTTGTGTGGTTGAACCATAACCTTGGGTTTGTGGGTTACCCCATAACCATGGTGAATTTTAGTATGCTTGGTAAAATAATGGTGGTTTTTCTAGTAGATTCTCTTATCCAATGAGATGTTGTAAATACTTCTTTCACATTGTTGAAATTTGGAACAAGAAACAGTGAAATTGGCATCTAGAAACAACATCCAGAAAATGGCATCTAGAAATGGCTACCATGGAGGCTTTTGATTTAATTATTTCTTAATTAAATTAGAAGAAATGTGTGTCAAATTTATTTATCCCTTAAATAAATTCAACAATAAATTGTAATCTTATCTCATAATCACCTGTAATAGTTAACTAAGTGTGCTAGACTCAGTTAGCTCATGAAATTCAAGTTTAGGGTGGTTGGTGAGGCATGTAGAGTGATTCTATTTGTTTTAAAGTCCAAGTTTCAGTTAGTGTATTAGTTTAATGCATGAGAAATTAGTTAACTCAATTAAGTGATTTAAAGTCAGTCTAACTAGTTGTAACTGATTGTTGCACTAGTGAGAGGTCAAGTTAATTAAATCAGATTTAATTCACATGCAGTGATCTGTCAAGTGATTGAGGATTTAATATTAATAACTGCATGCATGTCATTTTTGATGAAGACCCAGTTGAGATAGACGTTAAAGGGAAGTTATCTATCAGTTGTATTTGTAGAAAATTTCTCGGGCACAATTATATACACCATAGGATTCCCATGTTGTATTGCATAGTAAAGGAAGTTCAATTGTCCTATTTAATAGGGATTAATTGCCTAGAGATTGTGTGAGCAAGGCAGGCTGAAGACATGCTAAGAATTGGCTAAGTGTTGGACCAATTTTGTTTGGATCAGTGTGAGACGATTGGTAGAGTGAAACAAAATCTTGTGAGAAGAGTGCATTGTATTGTTTCATGACTCCTTGGTTCATTATACAATAGAGATAGAGGGGTTTTGAACAGGTTGCTTTCCCCAGGAAAAATATCTATGTTGTGATATTGATTTTCTTCTTTCTCTTACTTGGTGTGATTGTGCGATCGTGTTTATTTTCTGCAAATATTGTAGAAGGATTTATTATCTTGTTTTAGTCTATTACATAATTGGATTGAATCCATTGGTTTACATATTGTTTGTATAATTTCTGCATGGTATCAGAGCGCCATAAATCACAATAGTGGAGAAGAAATTGAGTGTGTGTTGAACAATATTCAAACTTGTAGACACCTTCTTTGGAGTGACAAGCGGATCAAGATGGCTTTCAATGGATTAATATTGGAATATACACTCAAGGGTAGTTCTAATTATATCACATGGAAAGACATAGTGGAGGAAAATCTAGAGGACAATGGGTTGAAAGAATTCATTGATAATGATATACCCAAGCCCGCAGTAGTAGACGCCGCTCTTCTTGATGCTTGGAAAAAGATGGTTGCAAGGGCGAGGAGGATATTATTAGATGGATTTTGAGATCACATTGTCTCGAGTCTCCATGGAAAGGCGACTCCATATGTTATGTGGAAGGCCTTGACAGATCTATTTCAGAACAACAACGACCAAAGTCAATTGGCATTAAAGGACAAGCTCAAGAAAATAAAGAAGAAGGAGGGCAAGACGGTACCAACATACTTGGAAAAGTTCACGCAAGGTCAAGAAGAGCTTGGAAGTGTTGGTGTGACTGTAGCTAATGTTTACTTGGTGATCCTATCACTTCTAGGCCTTTCCAAGAGCTAGCATAGTTACCAAGACTCGGTTAATGGGAGGGAGAAGTTACCAAATTCGGAGCGACTTTGGTTGAACATAGAGTTTGAATATGACATGAGGTATAGTGTGGCCAACATAAGTACAGTTACCTTTCAGAGGGAGAATGGCTCTCATCTCAGACTAGTAGATTGTTTGTATGTTCCAGGCCTAAAGAATAAATCTTGTCTCTGTAACGGTATTGGAAGACTGTGGTTATGAAGAGATGTTTATAAAAGGAAAACTTTTCCTTAAACACATAGCCATGGGATAGGTGAAGCAGATCGGTTCAAGATTCAAGAACCTATATTCTCTCAAGGTTGAGGATGCATGCAAGGCTTTGAGGAGCAAAGAATTGGTTAGTGACTTGGTGGTTGAGAGGGAGAAATTATCTCTCAACATGCAGCCTTAGAAGCAGTCTCAGAAGTTTGTGGATAAGCCACAATTGGAGATGCAGAGAGGAGACCAAGTGGAAGAGTCCACTCAAGCAGAGACCTACAGGAGGGGGAAATTTTGAGCTAGAAAGGCAGAGGGAGTACATGCAGCTATACCTCCAAGTGAGAGGTGGGGCAATGTGCAAAATTAATCCCAAGAAGAAATTTGGGTAGGATTCATTGAGATAGTGTGTCTCATGGATCGAACCTGGCTACGAGGAGCCCACAGTATAACAATAGCAAGAAGGATCAGTTAGATTGATGTTGTCAAATGTCAGGAGGACAAAAATCAGAGTGGCAAGTGTCGGATACTAGAGTGAAAATCAAAATTGGGAATAGTGCAGAGTGCATGAATGCAGATGTGAGTAGTGCAGAGAGTCCAGTAGACATGTGCAGTAGGATCCAGCAGTCAAAAGAATTTAATGAAAAATACATTATGTTGATTCAGTTGTTTGGAGGCTATTTAGTTTCAGGATTGTTGCATGTGCGAACAACACTAGATAAGTGTTGGATGCAAGAACATTCCAAAGGTACTGGATTGGGACAGATTGATTATTTTCTTGTTGAGATGAAGTGTTGAAATTTGCAAAAAGAAATAGTGAAATTTGCATCCAGAAACAACATCCAGAAAATGGCATCCAAAAATGGCTACCATGGAGGCTTTTGATTTAATTATTCCTTAATAAAGTTAGAAGAAATGTGTCTCAAAATTATTTATCCCTGAAATAAATTGGATAGTATATTGTAATCTTATCTCATAATCACTTGTAATAGTTAACTGAGTGTGATAGATTCAGTTTCTCATAAAATTCAAGTTGAGGGTGGTTGGTGAGGCATGTAGAGTGATTCTATTTGTTTTCGAGTCCAAGTTGCAGTTAGTGTATTAGTTTAATGCATGAGAAATCAATTAACTGAATTAAGTGAGTTAAATTCAGTCTAACTACTTGTAACTTATTGTTGCACTAATGAAAATTCAAGTGAATTAAATCAGATTTAATTCACATGCAGTGATCTTTCAAGTGACTGATGATTTACTATTAATAGTTGCATGCATTTCAGTTTTAATGAAGACCCAGTTGAGATAGAGGTTAAAGGGAAGTTATTTATGAGTTTTATTTGTAGCAAATTGCCCAGGCACAATTATATACATCATAGGATGCCCATGATGTATTGCGCGGTCAAGAAAGGATAGTTAACCTATTTAATAAGGATTAATTGCGTAGGTATTGTGTGAGAAAGGCAGGCTGAAGACAGACTGAGAATTGGCTAAGTGTTGGACCAATTTTTTCTGGATCAGTGTGAGACCATTAGTAGAGTGCAGCAAACTCTTGTGAGAAGAGTGCATTGTATTTTTTCATGATTCCTTGGTTCATTATACAATAGAGATAGGGGGGTTTTGAGCAGGTTTCTTTCCCCAGGAAAGATATCTTTGTTGTGCGATTGATTTTCTTTGTTCTCTTACTTGGTGTGATTGTGTTATCATGTTTATTTTCCACAAATATTATAGAAGGATTCAGTACTTGTTTTAGTATATTACATGATCGGATAGAATCCATTGTATACATATTGTTTGTATAATTTCTACACACATCATGCAACATTGCTCATAACATTTGCTACAAGTGATGAAATCAACTTCTGTAAAAGATCCATTGGAGGTAATGAAGAAATATTTCCATTGATATAATAAAATTTAACTATAATGACCTATGGAGTGAAAAAATGATTCCAGAATCTCATGGTATGCACGTTCGTGCAATGTTCCATACATATGTAACATCAATTGCTCATATCTTTGAAACTGGGAAACAAAATCAAATTCCGTAAAAAACCCATTTGAGCTAAAAAAATTTAATTTAAAATGAGCTATTTTTTACTTACTAAAATTCTTTGTTGATGTCACAACACTTTAATGAATTTTTTTGAATATTGCTACAAAAATTTGAAACTAAAATATGCTTCAAAACCTCTTTCCCATGGAGCCATAACCTGAATGTAATACCACTAATCTGTATCTTGAGGGGATACCCCCAAGATATAAAAAATTGAAATTCCAAAAGAAAAGAGGATAACACACAATAAATAAAACCCAAATAATTTTATTTTTTTTTAACAGAGAATAACTATAAAAGCTACATTGTCCTGGAAAATATGTCCTTTTACAAAATGTGACTTTCTACTTATAGCCTTTCGTAGTTATAATACCATAGATAAATTTCATGGGTGGTTAAATACCATGGGTGAATGAATACCATGGGTAGATGTCACTTACAATACCATGGGTAAAATCCATGGGTAGATGAATACCATGGGTGGATAAATACCATGGGTGAATAAATACCATGGGTAGATGCCACTTACAATACCGTGGGTTGATAAATAACATTGGTGGATGAATACCATGGATGGTTGCCACTTTCCATTTTGATCACCTTTCCATGCACCTCAAAACCTTTTGGTTTCTTTATGTACACCTCTTCCTCAATCACACCATTAAGGAAAGTGATCTTCACATCCATCTATTGTAAACTCCATCCTATCAAAGAAACAAGAGAGATAATTGAACTAATGGAGGTGTACGTGGTAACTAGAGAAAAGGTCTCATAATAATCTTCTCACTCTTTCTGGTAGAACCCTATAGCCACATTACAAATCACTCCTTGTATTTGTTGTATTTGTCAAGGCTTCCATCTCTGACATGTTAGATCTTTTATATTCATGGAAGTCTACATGTGCTTCCTATCGACTTCTGGTGTCTGCTTGTTAGCAGGTTTCTTCTTCATGAATTTACAATCTAAGATCCACATCATTGGGGTTGAAAGCCAACTTGTCGAGCCTACGCATTCCAAAGATTGATAGAAAAAAATTTGATGGTAATGATCATATAATATGGATATTTCAGTGAATGATGCTGTCTACACCAATTCTCATCCTTACAAAATGTAAATGTTGCATCCATCTTTTAGAACAAGACCAATGAGTGTGAAATCAATACCATGGGTAAAATCCATGGGTAGATGAATACCATGGGTGGATAAATACCATGGGTGAATAAATACCATGGGTAGATGCCACTTACAATACCGTGGGTTGATAAATAACATTGGTGGATGAATACCATGGATGGTTGCCACTTTCCATTTTGATCACCTTTCCATGCACCTCAAAACCTTTTGGTTTCTTTATGTACACCTCTTCCTCAATCACACCATTAAGGAAAGTGATCTTCACATCCATCTATTGTAAACTCCATCCTATCAAAGAAACAAGAGAGATAATTGAACTAATGGAGGTGTACGTGGTAACTAGAGAAAAGGTCTCATAATAATCTTCTCACTCTTTCTGGTAGAACCCTATAGCCACAAATCACTCGTTGTATTTGTCAAGGCTTCCATCTACAACATGTTAGATCTTTTATATCCACTTGGAAGTCACCATGGACATCCCTATCAGCTTTGGAACAATATCCACACTTGTTAGCTAGTTTCTTCTTCATAATTTACAATCCAAGATCCACATCATTAGGGTTGAAAGTCAACATCAAGGAAGCACTGCATTCCAAAGATTGATATGAAGAAATTTGATGGTAATGATCATATAACATGGATATTTCAAATGGATCAATACTTTTATCTACACCAATTGGCATCCTTAAAAAATGTAAATATTGCATCCATGCGTTTAGAACAAGACCAATATGTATGACATCAATGGCTTTGTGAAATAAAAAAGGATTTTTTTATATCATGGTCCATTTTTACAGAGGAATTGACAAGTACTCATCCACTTAGAAATTATGATATGATTTTTCAATTTTACTTAGCAATTATGAGATCAATTTTAAACATGTAAATTTAGGACAACATGTTTTAAAGAGATGCATGGGACGCTATGCATGAGAAAAATTTTTGATTTCATAAAGAAATGAAATAATTTGGATTAAAATTGACATATGAAAAGTTGTTCCTTTTTAAACATAAATGAAGTGGATGCATTAACATTATTTAATTATTAAAATATATTATTTATTCGTGTCAATATAAGTTATTTTCAAGTTCAAATTATCACGTATCATCATTTGAAGAAGAGGATGAGAATTAAATTAAAATATTATTATACTAATTAATTTGCAAACAAATCATTATTACAAAAATACTAGGTTCAACCTTTTTAGTCCCTACCTCATTAGGGATTGTAGAATTTTCCTCATAGTCAAAGTGTGTTGGATCTACATTATTTGGTTATGTTTTTGCAATATTAACTAAATTTTTGGGAAAATAATTGGTATTTCTATTTTTCCATAAATTCAAAAATATTTTTCTAATTTTCAGAAATATTTTTTCTAATTTTCGATTGCATTAGGGAAATTTGATGGGACATAATTCCCTTGGTGGAGGGTGTTTTATTTTCGGTATTTGTCAGTTCTTGACAATGACACTGTTATGTTACTTCTCTACCCAATGATGTCAAAATTGAAATGGTTGCATGTCTTTTGCATGCGACAACGGGGGGGTTGTTGTAAAAATATCCAATTAATATTACTATGTTTCCTTGTGCAGATCATTTACTATGTGGAGGATAGAGTATGTGCGGCAGAACGAGGGTGTAGATGGCACTTTATTCTGCTTGGTGGGTGTTGTGACAATTCTTCGACACTGAAATTGTTATGTTACTTCTCTACACAACGATGACATAATTGACGCAATTGAAGGTCCTTTGCATGGGGTGGGGGGGGGGAGGGGGGGGGTGGGGGTTGTTGAATAAATATCCAATTAATATTAGCATGTTTCATTGTGCGGAGGATGGAGTATGTGTGAGACAAAAAGGGTGTAGAGGTAGCTTTATTCTGGAGTGACGAAATTAATTTAAAATTCTTTGCATTTAAAATTTTTACATGTTTAGTTGTGCAGGGGAGCCATTATGTTATTAAGTACTTTGAATATGCTTTGAAATAGACATTTTTATGTTACTGATTTGCCTAATGATGCCAAAATTGATGCGATTGCAGGTTATTTGCATAGGAGGGGTGGGGGTGTTGAACAAATATCCAATTAATATTATTATGTATTCTTTGTGAAAAAATTTTACTATGTAGAGGATGGAGTATGTGCAGGATAACAGGGGTGCAGGGGGAACTTTATTCCACATCGATGAAATTAATTTTAAAATTCTTTGCATTTAATTTTTTTACAAATTTATCTATGCGTGATAGCAGTTGCCTAGAGATATGAATCTTTTTGGAATGAAGGATGTGCAGAGGATGGGTTATGTGCAAAAAAATAGGGGTGCAGAGGGTAATTTAATTAATTTAACTATAAGGAAATCTCATATTATTATTATTATGTTTCATTGTGTGGAACTTTCTTGTACTAAGCTTTTAGTATGTGGAGGGTGGGGTATATGTGGGAAAACGAGGGTGCATGCAAGAGAACAAATAGAGGAATTTTATGGAGAAAAAGGGGAGAAAATGAAGATTAGTTTTGAGTGGAGGAAGGGGAAAAATGATGATTTTACAGCAGTCTTTTCTCATGAAATCAGCGGAATTTCTGAGTATAGAATGGGAACAGCAGTGAAGATTTGGATAGAGGCATGAGGCCTTCAAGAGTCTTTAAGATATAACATCTTTTTAGCAATAAAAACTTGTTTCTTGAAGACTCCAAAAAATTTTTAGCCAGCATTTGATATAAGAAAACTTATAGCTGGCTAACATAGGGAGCTTTATTATGCAGGGATGAAATTAATGTTAAAATATTAATGTTAATTTGTGTGGAATGAAGGATGTGCATAGGATGGGGTAATTAATTTAACTATGAAAAGAAACATTAATATTTCACATTTTCCTATTACATATGTGCAGATTTTCTTAATATATATATTGGCATTGATGAGTGCTCTAACACTCACATTTTTATATGACCAGTATGCCCAATGATGCGTATGTTTCTGTGAACAAATATACTTCCTTCATGCCTTTATATGCAACCTTGTGGCACAACATGACCTCAAATTTAGATTTTTTCTTCTCATTTGATACCATTACTTTATTAATAGGTTGTTTCTTCATCTTGATTTTCTTCAGCTGGGAAACCCCATCATTATTAGCACTACTTTCACTAGCCTCCTCTATAGGATTAGTAGTTTCTTTATTAACACAAAAATTATTATTGAGTTTCAAAGCACAATCTACTACCTATTGTCCATAGTAATGACATTTAACACATCAGAAGGGTCAAACCCTAAAGTAGTCCATAGTTTAGGTATGAGTGATAAAACCCCATTGAATAGCTATCTCCTTTATTAAGTGCTCCCTTATGTCTAACACAATGAAAAATAATTTGATAATCATTGTGCCCAACGTAATGAAACTCGTATGTACTTACATGAATGTGTTAATAAAGTTCCTTGTCTCCCTAAATATGTTTGGTGACCAAAAATCTATGGGTGAGCAAGGAGGATTTACCCACAATGGAACAATATAGCACCTCTCCAACTTTGCATAGAAAATTAGAGACCACTTCATAAGCATTAACAGAATCATATCCCAACACCAACTATTCTTTAAGATATTCTCTATATCCAACACCGTTTAAAATAGTAAATCCATCCAATCCCTATCTAGTATGGAATTATGAGTTGGGTCTTAAGATTTCCTCCATAGCTCAACCAAATCCTAATGGTTTTGTCACAAATTTTTAAACCTTGAAAATTACCAACTAGAACTTGTGAAGCCATACCGACAATTATATGCATCTTTACAACATCCCTTAAAACCAGAAAAACATATTTCCCTTTCCTACACACAAACATCTTATTTCATTGTTGAGGAGATCCTCCACTACTATGATTTCGGTGTCCTACTCGACCTAAGCACCTATGTAATGATTTTGATTCAACCACATTTTCACATGGAATCTACTCTAATTCATGAAATAAACTCGATTCATTCCTACCATTCAAATACTCATTTCCACTTACTAATGTCAATGACTGAACAATAAAATCGTCATTCACCAATACTAAATTTTAAGTAGCTAAGATCCCAATAAAGTGGCAATAACTAGATTCATAGAGTAAAACATGTAAATGGGGAAAACAATGAAAAGTTCATTTTCCAATACCATTTGATCTAAACTTAAATAGGAACATAAAAAATTACAGATATAACCACAACTATAGAGATGCAGCAGAAATAACACTTCATTTCATTAATATCAAATACTAAAATAAGCTTACAAAAACAATGGAAATAGGCTAGCTCAGGCGATGGTAGCTTATCTCTAAGAAGAGATGTGGCAGATACATGCCTCTCTACTGTGTTATAGTGAAGCCTAAAGACCTATTCATTATTGAAAAACAATGGAAAACCCTAAACATCCAAAAAAATTAACCCTAGGAGATGAAGCACCAAAACTATGTGCCTCATTTAGGTAAATTGGTACATCAACTTCTTGGGGTTGTAACTTTAGCATACGATATTTGTTTGAAGCGCAAAACACCTCGTTAAAAATATCTATCCGAGGACTAAAAATTTGGAGTAGAAAACATAATAAAATACTTATGTTTTCCTCATTTTTCCTCAAAAAATCATTCAAGGCCTCAAAAAATATACATAAGTTCAGGTTCTGAAAACTACCAAAAATAGTAAACTTTGCTACGACTAAGGAAACTGAAATAATAGAAGAGATAATTGTGGGGGTCCAAGTAGAATATGAAGGTGGCCACCAACATACATCTGGATCATTCCTCAACCCTTAGGAAGAAATTTTCCCCATTGTGTTGAGTGCCTCCATGAGATGGGGAAACTTCTACTGAACATGGTCCCTGGTTAGCCACTTGCCTTGGTGTAGGAGTTGGCCAACTCTGACAACCTAATATAGTTGGATATTCTGCTGATGATTTTTCCTGATATGTGTGTCCATAATCCGATCAATTGTGGAATGTTCCATGAAATCTAGGTTTAACTATGTGGGTGTGAGTTGTTCTGCAATGTATGATGTTTCTAGTAATGGTGGGAAGTATGGTCGAAGGGGATCCACATTGAACACTAGGTGTAGGAAAAGGAATGGGGGAATGTTGAGCTGAAAATAATTACCTCCCATAGCCTTGGTAACGGTGTAAGGATCATATCAGAGTGGTTTGAGATTATGACGAGCTTCAATAAGGCATTATTTCCGAAAATTCAACCAAACTTTGTTGCCCACCTGAAACTTGTGTGGCACCCAATGTTGATCATGTCACTCCTTTTATTTGGAATTTGATTTCTTCAAGATGTCATGAAACTGCTACCAGATGTGTTGGATGTGTTCAATAAATCTGGTTGTTCTATCAACCTTGGACAATACGTGTGTGAAGTTTGTCTGTGTAGTCACATGAGGCATGGCAACATCAATCAGACACAATGGTTGAAATTCTAGACCTACTTGAAAGGGACTACAACTAGTCGAGCTATGGAGATCTTTTTTATAACTATGTTGCACATAGGGAAGATTCTCATCCCAGGTTCTTGGATGCTTGGATCTTTACATGCGAAGCATGTGCACTATCATCCTATTGACGACCTCCATTTGGCCATTAGTCTAGGGATGGAAGGCAGTCGACTTGGTGAACTTGGTGTCCAATAGTGTCTAGAGGCTTGACCAAAATGTGCTCAGGGACCTCTTGTCCCGATCTGATATAATGGTCTGCGGGATCCAATCTACCCACACTCGTTCAAAGAAGAGTTTGGAAGTGTCCTCTATTTTGATACTCTTATTGAAGGCCAACAATATAGCCATCTTAGAAAATATGTCCATGACCACAAATACACAGTCATTACCATGCTCGGTGGAAGGGAGGCCAAACATATAGTTCATGCTGATGGATTCCCATGGTTGGCTGGGAGTAGGCAGAGGAGTGTACATTTCTTACTTCTTGATGGTTGGCTTGGTGATGGCACAGGAAGTACAAGCTTTGATATACTTCCCAACATCTAGTCAAAGTTTTGGCTAATAAAAGTACTTTTGTAGTACAACCAAAGTTTTTTCCACACCAAAGTGTCTTCTGACCCGACTGTAGTGTGCCTCCCAAATCAGCTTGGCACGTTCACTTGAAGGAACACAAAGGTGGCCTAGGTAGCATAATAATGGATCCTATAGGTGGAAATCAGGAACTTGATTTCCATATACTAGCATCTAGTCTGTGGAGGCGAACTCTAGATCATTTTTCTATAGTTTCAGCCATCCAGAGGTATCGTGGCCACATGAGTTTAGAATAGTAGCCAATGTTGCAACTGGGGGTTGGATGAGGTAGTCTGTAACATGATAGGTGTTTCCTTTTTTGTATTTAATTTTCAAGTGAAATTGTTGTAGATATGTAGACGACTTTCGATGGTGATTATTCTGCAACTTCCCTTGTGTTTGTATAAACTGAAGAGATTGGTGATCAGTGTGGATGACTGTCTCCTTCCCCATAATGTAATTCTTCCATTATCAGCAAGCCTGAATGATGGAATACATCTATTTATCATAGGTGTGGTACTTCTGAATTGTATCATAAAGTGTCTCACAAGGATATGCCATTGGATGCCTGTGTTGGTTGAGGATTGTACCAATAACATAGTCTAAGGCATCTGTGTCAATTTAAAATGGTTTATGCAGGTCTCGCAGTGTGATTACCAGTGGAGAGCAGAGGCGGTGTTTCAAATTAATGAGCATCTTCTGTTGGGACTCGGACCTAGAAAAATTTTCTTTCGCCCCACCCTTAGTAATCTGACTCAAAGGCGAAGTGATATGGGAGAATCTCAACACAAACCTTTGATAAAGATTTGCAAGGCCCAAAAAGCTGCAAAGCTCTATTAGAGTGGTCAGAGCTGACCAATCCTGAATGACTTGGATCTTAGTTGGATGCGCATGCATGCCATACTCATATATGATGTAACCCAGATGTTGGACATGGCTCATGCCGAAGGTGCATTTCTCCAATTTGGCATACAGTTTGTGTTTTCGAAGGGTTTGAAGGACTTTCCGAATGTGTTGCAATTATTCTTCCTAACTCTTGCTAAAGATGAGGATGTCATCTAGATAAACAACCATGAATGAGTTTCTGAAGAGCCGCAATATGTCATCCATTAGCCTCATAAAAGTATCAGTGGCATTTTTCAAATTGAAGGACTAACCATTCAAAATTCCTTCCTTGTATTTGAAGTTGATCGTCCATACATCTGTGGGCTCCATTGGAACTTGGTGATAACCAGCCTTCATATCGATCTTTCTAAAATACTTATCCCCCTTGATTTGCTCCAAAAGGTCATCAATCTGTGGGATTGGATACCTATTCTTGACAGTTATTTTGTTACTACCCGATAATCAATGCAGAGCCTCTAGATCCCACCCTTCTTCTATATAAGTACAATCGAGCTCCCACAAGGCAAGGAACTTGGTCGAATGTTCCCTTTTTGTAGCAACTCATGTATTTTCTTCTTGATCTCTTCATTTTCTAGAATGGAGCATTGATATATCGGCAGGTTCGGTAGAGGTGCTTCGGGAGTCAGATCGATAAAATGCTTGACCTGACAGTACAAGGGTACCCCTGTGGGTGAGGAGAAAATGTCCCTATATTCTTCCATGACCATTACCACTTGCTTTTGTTGCATGGAGGAACACTTCCTGGGGGCCATGGATGTGGCTACAATATTTGGCTTACTTTTAAAGAAAATCATAAAGAAAACAAATTTCTGAGTTTGGGAGATGATCTTACTGCATTTCTTAGCAGAGATCAAAGAGTTGGAGGTAGGTGGGGCTACCTCTGATATCCTAGATAAATTTTTACTCGAATAAATAATAAAATAATAAGGCCTAGAATCATATAAATCATGTCACTTCCACAAGTATGGTTGTCCTAATAGTATGTCACAAACTTCAAGTGGATAAACATCACATAGTACCTCATCTGTGAAGGGCTTAATGTTGTAGGGAAGGTGGAACTGTTGGCTGACGCGGAGATATCATCCTTGGTGAAGCCACTTCATGGTGTATGGTTGCAGATGTGTTGTATTCGGTAGACCTAGCCACTTCATGACCTCCACTATTTAATGAGGTTCTTTTGGCTCCCAATGTTGACAATAAAATGCAACAGAGAACCCTTTATCCACATATGTGAGTGAAAGAGGCATCCCCATCCTCTATATATTCAGTCTCCATCTTTTGGATCTTGGTGGTGGCCACAGTGGCACTGGGCTCTGCGTCAATGATCTTCTTCCCTTTGTCATTCCCCTTGTTGATTTATGACTCAGGGTCAGAACATGCGTGTGATTTGGAAGCATTTAGCTCAGCCACTAGTTACTAATTGGCCCGACACTCACTTTTGTTGTGAGTGGAGCTCTTATGGAATTCATACCACTTCCCTATGTCCTTCTTCATCTTCGTGGTGTTGTTTTTTTCTTACGACTTCGACAAGTTATCCTAGGTCGCCCCGCCTTGATTTTTTCTTTTCTCTACGGTTTGGGAGGGGGTTTCCCTTGCTTCATATTTGCAGATATGAAATCCTACTTTTTTGTTTAAATTGCTGCTCAATCTTGATAGTTTATTGATATGCAGTTCCTAGTGAGGATATGTCTAGGAACTCTATCTCATCCTAGATGTACCTGTGTCGATATCTGCAGTACTTGAATACCAAATGCAGCTCAGAATCCTTAATACCGAACTTCGTGTGAAGGGTATGAAAAACATTGGTAAAATTAGGCATGTCTTGGTCCCTTCCTTGCCATAGCATGGTCGAATTTATGTATTTATCCTCATAGCTCCCGATAGGGTCGTAATACTCCTTGATGGCGTCTCAGAATGAATTGCAAGTGGGTGCAGCTAAAAATAGTGAGGGTGTACTTTCATCCTTCTTCTCATAGTAGGTTTCCCACTAGCCCTTGACGTGAGGGGTGGCTTTGAGAAGTGAAAAAGTAATATTTTACTGACTGGAAAAATAATGAAAAGAAAAATATCCTTCTAACATATTTAACCATTTATCTACGACGTCCACATCTATATGACCTTCAAATATGGGGATGTCAAAATTAACTTGTACCATGAAGGGTGTGGTGCTTCCAGAGTGGCTTCTGGAAGGAGATGTGTCACCTTTGGGTATTCGCTGAAGGATCTGGGCAAATTTGTCCATCATAGCATTCCTCTCTTGCTCGAGGGCTTCTTCGATCAAGATTTTAAAAGGATCTCCTACCCCCTCGTATTATTTCTCTTTTGCCATGGGAGGTTTTAGGGGTTTATGAGGTTAGTCTTGCAAAAGTTTGACCAATTCGAGCCCTAACTCCTTATATCATGACCTTGTTGGGGACATGCAAAGAAAATTTGAGAAAGAGAAGACCGCTCTAATACCAATGATTCGAACTTAAACAAGAACGCAAAAAATTATAGATATAACCATAACTATAGATACACAACATAAATAACTCTTGGTTTCATTAATATCAAATACTAAAATGAGCTTACAAATAAAATGGAAATAAACTAGCTTGGGTGATGGTAGCTTATCTCTTAGAAGAGATGTGGAGGTTACATACCTCTAAATTGTGTTATAATGAAGCTCAAAAGCCTATTTATTATTGAGAAACAATGGAAATAGTAAACATCCAAAAACCTAACCCTATGAGGTGAAGCGCCAAAACTATGGGCCCCGTTTGAGTGAATTGGTACATCAACTTCCTGGGGTCGTAACTTTGGCATATGATCTTCATTTAACATGCACAATACCTCGTTAGAAAGATATATCTGAGGACTACAAATTTCTAGTGGAATGCCTCATTTTTCCAAAAAAAAGGTTATTTAGGGCTTCAAAACGGCTCCAGAAGTCTAGTACATGAAAAACTGCCAAAAATAGTAAAATGTGCTACAATTAAAGAAAGTGAAATACTGAAAGAGACAATGGTGGGGGTCCAAGTGGAATAGGCGAGTGGCCACAAACATCCATCTAGATCACCATAACTCCAAAAAGGATTATGTGCATCAATTTTAATATTCCCTCAGTATCCCTCTACTTTGAATTTATCTCATCATGAAGAAAAAACCAAGAGAGAAAATCAACCCAATTTACTTATCATTGGTATTTGTCATCTTTATTTCTAGTTTTAAATCCTTTAATCTAGAGTTATTTAGGGAAAATTGAAATTTGAGACACGACACTCAATAATACACACAAAAAAATATTTGTATATTACATTCAAACCCACATTACAAGCCACATAAATAGTGCTCATGAGATCCAACATATTCTAAACAAGGAGAATAATGATGAGAGAATATCTCAACAACCCAACCTCACTAACAAATCAATCATGCATGTTTACTAATGTAAGTGTTATTTCCAAGTTTCCCCTTAATTCTTACATTATTACATAATCACAAATTACAATATATATAACACATATTAAAGAAACATTACTGATCTATGTATGACTGATCTTCATTAGCACTCACATCTACTATGGAATCTCACAAACACTGCTCTTTCTTAACCATCACATCTTCGAGGTGTCACTTTAACTCCATTTCAAACATAATTGCCTCTGACCATCATTGAGAAAATTTGTACAATTGACGCTTCTTGACCTCCCGAAGGACAATATCTATACTAAACCACCTTCTGGACTAACTCCAATCTATCAAAATGCAATGAACTACAATTTTCATAGTTATATAGGTGGGTTATCTAGATACTGGGTGTATCCAACAATCAATTATACAACTGACCTTTCTATCACATAATTATCTCATAAAATAATTGGTAACTGATGCTCTTGAAGCCTGAAGAACAAGAAGACTCATCAACCTATAACAAACTCATATAATCAAATTACCAATAAGTTCTCTCAACACCGAAAAACGTCTAGAACCACTAATTTAATTATATTATTTTTCTCACCAATTGATTCTGCACCTTTTTACAAAATAAATATACCTCCTATATTACATAGACAATATCACTACACACATCTATTTTCTTTTATAAATAAAATATTTTAAAGTCCACACAATGACTGTAATGATATTGGTAAGTTTCGGGAGGCTAATATCATGGATTGAAACCAATGTGTAGATGGTCATTTTTCTCATTTTGGAGTGCAAAACATCATGGAAATTGGTTCGTGGACCAATTTGGGAGTTCTGTAGTGGTAGTGGGGATGAGATACTTGAAACCAGATTTCACCAACATTCATTCAATGATTTCATTTAGGTAAGACACATCAGGTAGAAAACAATGTCTACATATTTCTGGAAAGAAAATGTGGAGGCCGATATTTCTTGAACGAAGTCACTCTCACTGAAAGTAGAAGTTGGAAGAAAAGATAGTTTGCAACTTCGAAAGGTGAAAACTACAGTTGAGATCGTTCTCAATCTTCCATATATGACGAAGAATTTGAGTGGAACGCAAAATACAAAGATGGACATCATGTTGATTAGAATCCTTATTTTTTTGTTGTGGATGCAGCATGACCACCAGCATAAACACACCCTCCAGAATCATGTAAGTTTGATCCCTCAGAACTAGGCCAGGGCTAGACTTCTCGGAGATGCCTCATTGACAATGCTACTACTTGTGCACAACGATGCACAGAGCATAGAAGTAATAATTGTCAGTTGATTCATTCAAAATATTTGTATGGGGGACATATTCTGAGAAGCAAGAAGAATTGGCATCCCTACGATGTAGTTGTTTCCTAGGTAAGTGAGCAGAACTACTCTCCAATATGTACTTATTTGACAAACACACATATTCCATGGATTCTATTTTGCAGCATAAACTATAGCCAAAAGCCTCTCAAAACTATGTGACTCTCATCAGGAATGTCCACTACCGGAAGACTCGTCCAATGATCTGAAAGATCAATAATGTTGACAATGCCAATAGTTGTACTCGGAAGAATATTAACAACATGTAATCCCTTTCTTGTTCAACGGATTTCACCTGGAACTCTCTAAGTTGAGCACAAAGACGCTCCAATGTATATTTCGCCTCCACGAAATCCAATCACAATGTTCATCTACAGTGGCCAGGTGAATGCTAGGAAAAGGTTCGTGGTATACTAGGATGCTTGCCCGACTCCCTTTTCTCCAAAATTTGGATTGCCTAGAACAGTGCAAAACAACACTGTTACATGCGTTCAATGGATGTCTTTTTCCTGGCAACTAATACTTTCCAGTCTATTGGCCCATTAATGTTGTAAGAGTACCAATGACTATACCATGTTCATGCGGTCCATGCCCATGCCATCCTTAGCAGTGAGGACACCTTCAGTCTCGAGCCGCCAAAAAATTCTACGGCCATCAACTCTACCATTAACTCTCCCATCTGTCGATCTCAAGTGTGCCATTAACCCTCCATCCAGCGCAGTTAAATTTCACGGGATTTTAGCAGGATAAGAAGGATGTTGCGATCACTGCCAGGCCAGAGGGATATGTTAACCTGCGCCGGATCCACCCTGAGGAGCCTGAATCGGGCCACCTGCAAATGCCCACGAAGATGTGACACAGAAATGGCTGAAGAAATCCATTAACTCTCTGCAATCCGCCTTAACTCTATGCAATCCATCGAGCAGTTAAATTTCGAGGGTTTTTAAATCCCGGATAGCGGCCATTAACCCAAAAATTTCTGGACATGGTCAGCCAACGCAGTGTTTAGTTCACTATCTATTTTTCTGGCTAGGGAAAGTGCTGGTAAGTTTATAAGTATTTTTTTTTATTAGTCTGTTTTTTTTTTAATTTCACTGTCTATTTGTCCAAACTTTGATCTTCGGCACTCCATTCTGCAGCCATTAACTCTCAGCAATCCGCCTAACTCTCCATCTACCTTAACTCTCCTTACTCTTCTCGCTGCAAAACTGATTAATGTTTAGTGTAGCGATATCAAAAATATCAAATACCTTTTGTCCTCCGTATTTTTTTTATTTAGTTACAAAAAAACCCTTCAGCTTAATTGGTAGGTTATCAAAAAATATCAAATACCCTTTGTCTTTCGTATTCTTTTTATTTAGTTACAGAAAAACCCTTCACTTTAATTGGTAGGTTATCAGCAGAATTTTTAAAATAAGTTTTGATGTTAGAAATTGTAATATGAAATTACTTTTATTTGATTGCCGCAACTGGCATTTAACTGATTTGAATGAATAAGGGAAAACAAAAATGAAAGAAAGCATTCTTTGATGGAGAAAAAAATCTTTGTGAGCTTTGTAATATTTTATAAATAACACTAACAAAAAACAAATTTGGTCTCGATCCTTAGTATTAAATATATGACAGATTTAATTAAAAATTATTAAATTTCATTATTAAAGTGAGGTATTTTTTAACAAAATTTCTTCAATTAACTTATGGGAAGGGATGGATACGTTTTCTATGTCCAATGTAAATTTTTCTTATAAATGACAGCTAGTTATATTATATTTACAAGTGGAACCTCAAAAAAAACTTACAGCGTTATTTTATATATAATGTGGCTCTCATTACTTGGTTAATGGTATGTAATTAATTTCATATATATATATTAGTAATTTGGAGAATGTTATTGTTATTTTAGTGATAGGTTTATATATATATAGAAATATTAATTTTTATAAGTGAAAAATAATTTATATATATTCCCAAAAATTAGGAAAATATATAAGAAAAAATATATATCACAAGATTTTTAATTATAGATATTTGTTCACATTTTATTGTTGAAAATTTTAATTTGTTATAAGCTTTGTTATAATACAATAAGCCAAAACCATTGTAAAAAATCATAGTGCATGCTCGATACTTTTTTATTAATTAATTTAATTAAAAGAATAAAAATGGCACAATTACTTTTGAGATAAATTTATACATTTAATCTATGACTATTACTGTTACATATATTCTAAAATATTATGCATAGGTTAAATCCCTACCATCAACATAATAATTATTGATAATTATATTAAAATTATGTATACCTATTCCAAAATAGACACAAAACAATGAAATTACATATTATTATTTACAGTATTCTGTTTTTTTTTCCTTCTAAACAACATGTAACCAAATTATATATATATATATATATATATACACACAATTGAGTTTAGTTTGGGTGGTTTCCCCAATTAATTCTTATCCTCCCCATCTAGGTTGAAGTATGGTAAGTAGATATGTTGATGTTTTGGAATAGAGCTAGTCTATAGTGAGGGCTGGCTTAGTACTAGCAATTTTCCTTTAGGTCAGAGAGAGGTGGAGGTGGACTACCTAATGTCCAAATTTATTTTAACTTATTTTATGTTAATTGAATAGACTCAATTTTTTTTAATAAATGTAGATATATGGTTAGATTCGTCTATACCTAATCAAATGTTGTAAGTTAAGAAAATGTGTTTGAATAATGAAAAAAATAAGAGAATATGTTATTCCTTATTAAAAAAAAATCAGAACCTTACAAAAAATGCATTCCTGTTTAAAAAAATAAACAAAAATTCCTATAGATATTTTAATGAGATATATTTTACAATCTCCCTATAGAGAAAACTTTTAGTTTAAATAGGACAAGTTGTAAGCGTCCCATTATCCACACATTGTTTATTTCGTGAAACGAACAACCAAACATAGTGTATCATATATTCGCATCTTACAACATTGTGATTGTTCACTTTATTTCACACACGAAGCTTCAACGAGCTAGGGCCCTCGTCCTATTCTTACTGTAGCTTCACAAAGGCACACCATAAGCAAATATTTTCTTTTCATTTTCCTAGTTGAAAGTCATTAATATTAGTTCAATTTTTGGCACTAGGATCTGGGACAGGGATCTAATTATCTTTAGAAGAGCAAGTAATCTCTGCTACCTTTGCACCCACGGGTGATCCTAGGCAAGCATATGAACACTCTCTACTGATAATTCACCATCTCCCTATAGTTGATTAATTAAATTAACTAAGAAGCATTGTAAGCGACCCACATCCGCACATGTTTTACTTTTGAGCAAGGAACAACCAAACCTAGTTTAAATACGGGATATTGAAAAGGATCACCGCATATCCACATGTTTAAACTATGTGCTTGTTCACCTCTTTCTCACACACATTCACACCTTAACTGAATCAAAGCCACATAAAACTCACTTAACTAAACACATTAAACTTTCCCCACAGAGGCCACAAGAGAAGTTATAGCTTAAGTTAGAACCAAGGGGGTAGGCATCCAATAAGCTTCCTTGGTCAGTT
Source organism: Pinus albicaulis (assembly GCA_034641835.2). Lineage (NCBI taxonomy): Eukaryota > Viridiplantae > Streptophyta > Pinopsida > Pinales > Pinaceae > Pinus > Pinus albicaulis. The sequence goes on from JAXQQM020064016.1 coordinate 56,118, forward strand.
TACATCTTGAAACATAGAAGTTGACTATTTAGGGAACTTTTAAATCCGTCTATCCACCCACGGAAAAGAAAACCCGAGCGCAGTAGAGACCCGATTCAGAGGGGGTTAGGCTTAGGCCCAGTGCGTGTGGTATTATTCGGGGCTACCTGACCCATCTAATACTCGGTACTGGTAGCTGAATTAACAAGAAGCCCAAGACTCGAATGCTCACGTGGGATGATGGTACCTAGTGACCAAAATTAGGGCATCCTTCCCTATAGGTGACGGTGCAAGCAAGCACTAGATCCTCTACCCTTACCTTGGTTGATTTTCTTCGGTTGATTGGAGGCGTCGCCAGCTCTTTCGGGACGTTGCCCCAGCATTCGCAAGATATCTTCTCAAGGCCCAGTTACATTTGAGTGTGTGAGGACGATTTAGGTCTTCTAGGATTTGAGTATCATACGAAAAAACAACAAAAAACCATATTTTTTTATTGATTGGTCACATAGGATTAATCTAAAGGGAAAATTTATCTTTTATTTTCGCTTTGTTTTATGTATGTGATCAGATTTTTTGTTTGATTGTAATCTCTATCCTCTCAAAATTTTCCAAAAACATACCTAGATGATGCCAGAACGGATCCAACAGGACCTTGTCGATCTAGATGCCTTTTGGACCTCCCCCCATTACCAGGAGGGGATCTAGGTCTTTCGCCATTTAGGCATCAAAGATAGAGCACTGCCACCCTTATTGGTTCATCCTTTATTAGGGCATCATTAGTTGGAAACCCTCGTCGGTCACCCAACACGACACCAGTGAACACCCCACAGGGTCACCGCATACCACTCCTCCCACAATACTTAGGGGACAGAAGAGTGCTATCCATTCAGGAAGTCAGGTGAACTCACAGCAGGGCACGTCACAGAAAAACCCTATACCTAACCAGAACGTTGTGTTTTGACAAGGGGCAATGGCTAAAAACTCTCAGTCACCTTTCTTAGCTTCGTTAAATTTACCAGATTTAACTAAGTTGACAAACGATCCCATTTCTCACAACACTACATGGATTCCCATGCCCACGAAGCTCCCTTTGGACATTCCATAGTTCGAAGGGAAGCAAGTGGAAGACCTCGAAAAGAATATTATGACTTTCCACCTATGGTATTCGTCGAACAACATCATTGATGATATTATTCGACTAAGACTATTTCAATGCACCCTAACCGGAATAGCCGCAAAATGGTATGTGGAGCAGCCATATGCTACGTATGGAACCTTTAGCACCCTCGCTACTGCATTCCTGACCTATTTTTAGTTACCCATCCACCAATATTTTGGAATGGAATTACTGACCCACTTTAGGCAAACACCCGCCGTCCATATCTCAGACCATCTCCACGAATGGCGGAGGTGTTGTAGTTTGTGCAAAGCCAAACTCAACGATCGAGTTCTGTTATATATGTTCTTGAAAACTCTCACCGCAGATATTTCGGAGGATGTGGCGCAACAAAAGACCATATCCGAAGAGGGCGCTATCAGTAAGGCCCAACAACTCGAGCTGATCTATACACAGTCAGGATATATTTACAATATCCTGCTTAATGCCTTGCGCCTGCAAACTTACAAAGAATTTCTAGGTGCGTCGAACTCCGCAGACAGTTTGATTGGGTTATTGACCCAAAATCACCTAAGCAACAGCGTTCCATACCCCGGTTACGCATATGATTCTACCCAGGACATATCGGAACCTGGCTATCAAAGTCATTATGCACCTTCAAAAAATGTGACTAATAGGGCATCATCGTATCTCCATCAGCATGGAGGTGCGTATCCTCCGGCTCAGGGGACCCAATATGCAGCTAGACATGCTGATGTAAGAGCTCCCCCCCAACATCCATTTATAAACCAGGGACAAGGACCACAATATGCCTAGTCCCCAACACAAAACCCACCTATGCAGAATAATGCACAGGTGAACTTTGTGAAACCTTCCCAAGCTCAACCGTGCCAACCATACAAACAGGAGAATCCAAATTATCCTCCCAATGCAACTATGAAAAAAGGAAAAAACAAGCCTAAAGGAAATCCTGGACAGGGGGAAACAATCAAGAATGTCCTTCGCAATCTCAGGCTGGAGGAAACTCCAACCAAAATAAAAACCAGGAATGAAGTAACCCCCAAAGGAAGAACAAGAGGGAAAATCTTTGGACAAACCACTCTCATTTAATCTGTGGTGAGTACGACCATTACACTCATCACTGTCCTGACCTCCCTGAGCTAAAGAAAATTCAAGCTAACCGGGGACAAGGGGGATCCTCCCAATAGACATCAGTTATGGAGGAGCTTTCCCCCCACCAAGGGACAATTAACACTCAACAACAAACTCCCGAAGATTCTGGAAAGAACAGCCATGACATCTACATGACTAGCGAAGATTTTTTTTTTCAGACACGGAACCAAAATTATGATACCCCACTAGACACCAACTCGTCAGGGGCTAGTACAAGTGCACCAATAACACCTTTGACCATATCAAATATGCCTATTGAACCTTTTCCAAAAATGGTTGAGGGACCAACTAGGCGGGCATGAAACCATTCCAAAGCGGCCCATAACTATAGCATCATGGATGATCTAGCTCAATCTCCCGTTTCCATGTCAGCTTTGGAGGTATTAGAATCATGCCCAAAGTAAAGGAAAGCCTTACTTTCTGCGTTAGGTGCCATCGACCCCGTTGATTTGCACCTAATAGATTTTTATTTAGACAAATCCACCCCTAGGCTTCCTTCAATGGTTGCCTTTCAGATAAAAGTGTCAGTTCAAAACATCACCATCCACCGATGTATAATTGACGAGGGTGCATCCACATGCATCATGTCAAAGAACGTTTAGAAGAAGTTAGGGTCTCTCGAACTAAAGCCATTAGACATCACGCTTAGAGCATATGATGGACGCCCTTTAGCCCTTGTCGGTCTCTACTAAAATGTCCCAGTCTGCTTAGTTCGCAAGACGGTCCTTATAGACATTGAAGTCTTGGATTGTCACTATGTCCCTAGATTCTGTGCAATGCTAGCTTGTATGTGATCGACCATAGTTCGCCTCTCCCAAGAAGATGGCTCAGACAGCGAATCCATGAACAACTCGACAACTCAGGAAGATGTACCAAGTAGATCCATCCTCTTTTTGTCAGCTGAAAAATGACCAATCGGGGAACCCTTAGTCACCCCCAACCATTCTCCATGGACAAGACCAACATGTGCGTTGTTTAAAACACCTAATCATATGGTTTCCACTTTCCCTGACTTAGAAGCGCTACGACACTGGTACCCAGTCACACCATCTAGCGAGCAGGATGGGAACCCAATTTCTAGGATGTTTTGCCTAGTGT
>JAXQQM020070496.1:0-11446 GCA_034641835.2 Pinus albicaulis
AAATTCCGACACCTGTTTCCGACGCTTTTGACCAAATGTCGGAAATTTTCCCAAATTTTTTCCATCCCGCCCGAAACCGTCGCTATACCAACGTCTATAGAAAAGTGTCGCAATACCGACACTTAAACTAGTGTCGCAATTACGACGTTTAAAGGAAGACGTCGCAATTGCGACACCATGTATAAATTCGCTATTGAACGACTCTAAACGTCGCAAGCCAAACACAATGTCTGAAGTGTGGCCATTCTCGCGTTTGTTCTTAGTCTAATAGCGACGCTTTCCTTGAATCGGTATGGCAACGATTCAATGTCGCTATACTGGCTTCAAACTTATATGGGCCCTACACTTAAAAATTCGAAACATATACGCGCTATAAATGTTTCGTATTTGTGCTAATAACTACGTTTGATATCTACGTGCATTAGCCTCTGCTCTTGGAGAACAACATTGCTGCTAACGTATTTTCTAGTAACTAACGAAACAGCATTTTCCTCGACGTGCCCTCAGTGTTCGCCCTCAGCTCTTGCAGAACAACATTCGCCCTCGGCTCTTGCAAAATGATAAGTTCTTACTGCAGGCCCTTCCTCCTATAGTAGGGTTGACTCTATTTGGGTTTTTTTGGTCAATTCCATTGGATTGTGTTAGGCTGTAGGGTTCTCTCTAGCTGTCAAGAATCAAGATTCAATACCCTCTATTATCTTCATTACCCAATACAAGATTTAAATTTTTCCCAAAGAAATGCTTATTAATTTGGTAGCCATTATTTCTCCTACTTTAAAAACCCTACATTTAAATGAAAACAAGCATTGAATTTCAACTACAAAAATCTGGTGTTCCGTCTTTTGTGGCTACATTAACGTGCGATATCACGCGCGCATTAGCCCTCGCTCCTTTAACGAGCATCGCCCTCGACGTGCCCTCCGGCTCTTGCGAACGGCAGTCGCCTTCGGCATTCGCACGAGCTCTTGCGAACGACGTCGCCCTCGGCATTAGCCACGAGCTCTTCGCGGGCTCGCATCGCCCTGGTTCGCCCTCGGCCCCCCGAGCTGACGTGCCACACGTCGCCTCGGCTCTTCCGAAACCGGCCTTTGCCCTGGCATTCGCCCTCGGCGTCGTGCAGCCCTCGGCTCTTGCGAACAACATTCGCCTCGGCGTTCGCCCTCAACTCTTGCAAAATGGCAATTTCTTACTGCAGGCCCTTCCTCCTATAGTAGGGTTGACTCTATTTGGGTTTTTTTGGTCAATTCCATTGGATTGTGTTAGGCTGTAGGGTTCTCTCTAGATGTCAAGAATCAAGATTCAATACCCTCTATTATCTTCATCACCCAATACGAGATTTAAATTTTTCCCAAAGAAACGCTTATTAATTTGGCAGCCATTATTTCTCCCTGCTTTAAAAACCCTACATTTAAATGAAAACAAGCATTGCATTTCAACTACAAAAATCTATTAGTGTTCAAATGTACATGTGTGCATCACTTGTGTAGGGTATTCCTTTTCCACTTTCACATTGTCCAAGAATGTGTGCAGTATAGTTCATATTTTTTGTGATTTAGATTATCTTGAAAAAGGAAAGGTAAATTATTTCCCATGGAAAAAGAAGGTTTTCCCTTTTTATAGGTTGTTGGACTTACGTGGAAAAATTTATGGTATGCCTTTCATATTATGTAGTTTAAATTTGAATTAACAGATTATTCTACATGAAAATATAATTACCTATGTGATGTCCTTCATCACTAATTAAAATTATAGGGTTCCAATTTCCTAGACTCTAACTCATCTGATGCTAAATTCTAGGTTCTCATTGGTGGATCACTCTTCCATTGATTTCCTTTCCCTCTGGATCTTGTCATACTTTAAAAGTCATCAATGATACATATATTATTTGAGGTATCCCAAAAGGCTTTATAGTAGAACATATTGTGAAGTTTTTTTGACACTTGAGGATTCTTTTTAGAACTGCAACGCGGTCTATGCTATCGAGTTATATATCAAGCAACTTGTCCTTAATAACCACACTATGAGGTAGGTTCAACCGGTTTGAACTTGTTGGGACATAGCATATGAAGTTGTGTGATGAGTCCATATCACAGGTCTATTATGGTGACAAAAGTGAAGACACGTAATGATAGTTATTATGTTAACATTACTAGAAACATTTTCGAAATTATCCATGCTATCAAGATGTCAAATTCCAGGCATTAGGTGTCAATACTTGTAGCTAATAGATAATAATAATAATATAAAAAAATCACAACTTTATTCTTGAAATATGATTGTTACACATTGGTAACCTAGTTCATGAGTTACTATCACCCAAAGATTGCAAAACAAACTTAAAATATAAATTAAACCAGCATGAGAATCCAACTAAGGGTTTCTCGACAAAATCATGCCATAACCTGGCATTTTGAAACCCAAATTTGAATCCATCATAAGTAATACAATGCAAACTCAGATGGATTTTCAATGCATGTTTGCATGCTACACTTATTCTCTGTCTAGATATCATTTTTAAATGGAACCATTAGTCAAGCCCACAGTCCTTTTTATGTGAAAAATTTCAGCTCTATTTGAGCTCTTTTTTGCTCCACCACCTCCATAAACCAGTGTTACACGGGGTCTCGCCCCCCCACCTAGGGGTCTAGATTCCTCACCCCCTCGCGCTCCAGGGTCTTGGGGACTTCTAGGGGATGTTTCCCTCACACCCCCTCACGTCCCCTCACCGCCCCTTTTAGTTTATGGTTTCGTGTTAAAATTTGATGTGCCACTTAGCATATTTGAGAATCCAAGTGATTCTGATTCAGATGGTGACATGGTTGATCTTGATATATTCGTGTAGAAGTTGGATGAAGAGACTAGTGGGGCATTAACTTGAGCATTTATGCTCATTTATCAGTATGATGATATCATTTGATATTCATATGTTATGTTTTATGTTTATGTTTCAGACATAACTTATTTGCGTTTAAGTTTTATGTTTCAGACTTGAGTTGTAAACTTCAGTTTAAACTCTATTTTGAATCTTGATATAATATGTCATATGATATCTTAAACTTTATTTTCATTGTACATTGTTAGTAGTTACATTAATGATTATGTAGTTACAAACTTACAAACTTACATGCATGATTGTATGATGTATGTTTTAACTTTTAACTTTTAAATTTGTTTCAATTATATGATTCATCATTCATCGATTTGTAATTTTATCATTTATGATTTACCTTTCATGATGCAAGTGTATGATGACTGTATATACATTCCTTGCAAAAATATAGTTACATTTAAATATTAAATTTTATAATTTTTATGACCCCGACGTCCCCCCACGTTTCCTGAAAATTGGTAGGGAGCTTTTGCATAGGCCGCTCCCGCGCTCCCTCGTCCCCTCGCTCCCACCTCCAGGGGACTTGGTGGAACATTGCCATAAGCATATGCAAACATATATCATGATCTTGGAATTCCATTACATATGTATGTGCCAATGTTCCATAATCATGCCCCATCATCAATTTAAGAAATTTCCATTGAATATCAAATTATGGAGGGGGGGAACTTTTTGCTGCAACATTTGGCTCAAAATCGGGGACCATCTCCATATGAGGTGAATGAGAACTATAGATATTTGAAGAAGTAGATTAGTGCCTTTTCCTCTGGCCATGGAGTCATATACAGTCATCCATCAAAAAAATTTGTCTTTGTTCATTCTCACCTTGAAAGTTGCAAAAATTCATGCCCTAATTGAAACGACACTACATTTGAAAGATATAATAAAAATGCAAGCTAGAAGTGCCCTATTAATACAAAGGGAAAACCTTCCTACCTACCCTAACTGAGATAAATTTTGATTGAATAGGAAACATGATATTGCCAATGGAGTTGATCCAACAACTTGTTAAATGTATAGGACTAAATCATGCATTTGATTTCCAGGGAAACATGCGCATGAAGAGAAAAAGTGCAGAATTAATGGAAAATCCATACATGCCACTTATAAAAACTACACCGAAAGGTCAAAAAATACTTTAGGCCTTAACTTAATTTGAATCCAAAAATGACAAAACAGGATTAGTGAAAACACGAGAGTGGTGTGGGTGAACAACATAAATAAAAAGTGAAGATACCTTTCCCCAAGATGCCTTTGTCACCGTTGTATGAAAACATGTTTTCCATTCCCTTTATACATGCAAGTGAATGCATTATAGGTATGGTGTTTTCCCAGAATAGGAGAAGCCTACTTAAATATATCATTTGTGGATTGAATGTTTGGGTGCCTTAATGTGCAATGACATATTTCCAGGACTGAATTCAATGCAAGGCATATTTGAAACTCTAACTCTGTCTTCCGGTGTCTTATTAGAAATTATTTCAGTTTTCATTTTGTGTTTTCAAGTTAGATATTGTTTTCAAGTTTTTACATTTATAATTTTATTGCAATGTCTGTGACCCATTTAAACTGGAGTTAAAGAACAACCGAACGAGGATGATCGCGGAAAGAGCCAAGCGGAAGAACATATGAGGTACGGCATTGCTCTATCTTTAGGTATTTTAGTTATTTACATAATTGAAATAATATTAATTTTGTTCAAATGTCCCAGACACCTAATAACAGTACGCTGATGATTCCCTCTTTGAGGAAAGGCTTTCTTCATCCTATCTCCAGTGTTGTTGTTGCAAAAAGCACCCAGATGCAATTCGAATTTAATGCTTTGATGAATCGCCTCAAACACTGTGACAGAAGATACAACATCTTATGAGGCAGCTAAATAGATGTCAGGTAAAGGGTAATAATAAAAATCAAAAGGAATCATTTATTTATTACATGTAGAGATAGTAATTGATAGTTTGTTGATTTTTAATTTTTACATTGACTAAACTAACAAAAAGTTCTTTTGTATGTAGCGTTTTCTGGCATTTGCTGAACCCGGTGTTGGTGGTAGTGGGACACAAGGGCAAGGGATTGCCCAACAACCCTCTCGTACACCTTCTACTCCTTTAGGTGCTAGCCAAGAAACACACCCTGCCCAAGCTGACACCCAGCCAACTGCTGAACGTGTTGGCAATGATGAGGCTGATATGGCCAACTACATTATTGCGTTTCCTGGAGCTACACGTGTCAGCTCCACAGGGACCATTAATGGCACGTTGTTGGTGAACGATGAAGGTGTCCCTATAAAGCATGTACAACTCCCGGGTAAATTTTAATATTTTAACTATTTCATGTACTTTATCTAAAACATATTTATCATGATTTTTATTTTTAAATTAATGATAATATCTTCTTTTTCTTTTGGTTTTATTCTATGTAGGAAACAATGAGTTCTACAGGATTCTGGAGAGCCATGCGTTGGTAATTTTTGGCCCAACCACACTATGCCGGGGTGGAATTGAGTGCTGAAAAAAGAACTTCTCGTTATCTAGAAGCCCTTTTTACAGGGTGCTTTGGCTGACGGAAAGCGGTGGCTCGGGTGGCGGCAAATATTTGAAATATGCGGGGACACATAGGGCATAGTGCAATTTAACCTTCGATATAGGCGTCCTCTTGCGGTTTCGGAAGAGTGAGTGAAGGCACTCATCCACAGAGGAAAGAAAAGGTAAAGAAAGAAGGGAAAAATGCACTAACTGGACCCGCAAAGGTAAATTACATTTAATTCAACGGCTTTAATTTTCTTTATGTCTAAAATAAAGAAGTGTGCTACATCCTGCCTAAACTGATATTTTGATGCTAGATTTTTAAGCACCTCAAAGGCAACCAAAGCTAGGATAGAGAAAAAGGGCCATCACAAGCTCGGTCAGGGTGGCTACTTGAAATTAGCTGCAAGAATTGTAATTAAGTAGCTAAACATCTTATAATTAATTGTATCGCCTTCCAACGTTTTGTAATCCTATCAGATATGATTAAAAATACACAATCATATATAATGTAGGGTGATGACTTTGGAACAATAACTACAGAGGAAGATAAAAATATTGCTTTCCGTTTTGGCTATCAAGCTGTAGTTGAACGTCGCAGAAGCTTGGGGCAGGTCCCAAGATCTACAATGTCTGATAAGGTAAAACATTAACCTTTCAATATTTTTGTTTTCGTCCATAAATTTAATGTCTAACAACTTTGTTTAAATCAGGGGAGCAACACTACCGACGAGGTAAATAACCCAGTTTTAGAGCCAGATATAGATGATCCTCTCGTGCAACCTGATCATTGTAGTGGGGACCAGGCCGACAATGCTGCTATCAGTGAGGGCCGTGACGGTAATTAATTTCCACTTATAATTTTTCCTAATTATACCTTGATGGTTGTCCTTATAACGTTTTTTGTTTATATGACAGAGAATGTTTCCCTTGAGGATCTTACCACCAGAGAGGAAGACAGGGCAACAGTCCCAACGGCGACAACTGGTGCACCAGGTAAATAATCTCATTGCAATTTTTTTTATTAATATTGCCGAACTAGTTCAATGATATTTAAAAAATGACAATTAAAATTTAATATTATCTGTTTTTGTAGGCGATGCCCCGTCACTGGATGAGACCAGACATTGTGACTACGCAACTAGGTCAGCGCCGACAACTGGTGCACCAGGTAAATAATCTCATTGCAATTTTTTATTAATATTACCGAACTAGTTCAATGATATTTAAAAACTGACAATTAAAATTTAATATTATCTGTTTTTGTAGGCGATGCCCCGTCACTGGATGAGCCCAGACATCGTGAATACGCAACTAGGTCGGCAGTGCGGGTTGAAAGGCACGAAACAGGAGCAGAGCACGATGATATTGATGATGTAATTAGGAGCTTTAAAAATAGGAAGAAGAAAAAGAAAATTTGACAATGTAAAATATTGTATTATTATAAGACAAACGTTACCATACTTGGAACGTTTTTTTTCGTTATATAAAAAACTCATTTATCATACTATTTTTATGTCAAGCATTAATTGCAATGTTTCCTTGCGTACTTTTTGTTGAATTGTTTTTTTTATTAGTTATTGAATATTTTTTTTTATGCTCATGAAAGTAAAAAATGAAATATAGATTGGGTATTGGGGAATTGAGAGTGATGTGAGGGGGGGGGGGGGGAGGGGGGGAGGGCCATAAGAGCTTCCACCTTCACGTGGTTGGCCCTGTTTAGTAGAGAATAATTTATTGGAGCGATTTAATCTTGGAGCAAACCTCCCTCGATCCAGCGTAGCAACAAAAAAGTCACTGTTGACTTAGTTGCTACTCTTTCAGATCGTGGGAGGCTTGTTCCAAGTTCATGCGACTCCAATAAATTGTTCTTGAAACAAAGAGGAGCTTATTCGGGTATGTTTTGACATTTTCAACATATGTTCTAACATTATCATAAGAATGCATCTTAGAGTAAAAAATACTACATCAATTACTTGTATTTATTGTATAGATAATGATGGTTTTTGATTGACTTGGCAGTGCAGGTACAAATCCTCTTGCATCATGAGCAATACAACTTGTCAACCAGGGTCATGTCCAGGATATTTTTGCTTGTGCGCTTGACCAGGTTCGTAATGTCACATTTTGTAAGTTCCTTTACAGTTCATAATTCAATATTAAGTTTGTTCACGATTATTATCTAGGTTTTTTGTATGTGTTTTTTCATCTATTTGATTGTAAGCAACTATGCATGTTTCCTGTTGTTCACTATGATTTCTCCCATTACCACTCCCAGGATGAATCCGACTTTATTGTTACATAGGTTACTTTATTGTTACTATGATTTCTCCATTTACGATTTCATAGGTTACATCATGTAAAGTTATCGATCTCAGGTTGGTGATGAGCTTTAGTTCTCCAGATTTGGGGCTTTTCTGATATTTTCTCCCTCATGTCATTCCTGCATCACCTCGTTGTTTGAGCATGCCAATTTTCTACCACTTGTACCAATTGGCACATGTCAATCTCTGAGTGGTGCCACATTTCACCTATTTTCGGTGAGAGTTTAGGGTTTCTCTAACATAGCTTCAGAAATCTGATTCAGTGCCTGCTTGAATATTGTCCCATAATACTTATGGTTTGGATTGATGAGCATGTTCTGAATGGTTGGTTGATTCATAAGATCCACCCATAAATCTCCCTTCCTCTAACACAGAGAAAATAAAAATTTCTTTGACAGGAGACAGAGTTTCAATACTTTGAAAACAAACTTCTATTCCCTTCAATAACTCAAAAAAACTATTACACTACTTCCTCACTAAGAGGGATTACAAAATTATGACTGCTACAAAACGCAGTGCATAAAACCAACTCACTGTCTGTTCAAAACAAACATACTCTGTCTCTAAGACACTCTGCTGTGTTTTTCCCTTTCGCACTGCTGTGCATACACACTTAAAAAGTTTCACTCAGTTTTTCACTTTTTACACACTGCTATGTAATAAAAAATTTACGTACTGTCTATAAAAAAAACTACCAAGCTTTTTCGACCTTTTTATTTTTATATGCCGGAACATATAAAACATATTATAATAAACCCTCTTTTAAAAAAATAAAATTAAAACTAAATTCTATGGCCCACCTTTCATTTCGCATATGATATATATATAACATATGTATATATTAAACTATCAAAACATTAAAGAACCCTTTCCGTCGGACTTCAAAAGTCTAAATAGATTGAATTTCAAACCAAGTTCGCGTTCCAAAATGGAATCTTTGTGTCCTTCTAATTTGTGAAGTACCTCAATCCAGCCTTTCAAAAATTCGGGTCCGGTTTTGAGTTTTGATTCCTTCAATTTCACGCGATCCAATATTAATGCTCCACGTGTCCTCCTTTTGAATTTACAAAACTGGGGGTAAATTTCTGTTTGTTTAATTTCTAGTTGGTGAATTGCGTTAATGTTGTTTTTTGTGTTTAAATACAATCCTGTACAAAAATATGGCTGCGACCATCTACAAAAAAACTTGCAGGAATTTTAAATGTTGAATCAAAATTCTGGATGGCGTGCAAACAACCTCCAAAAAAAATGTTGATATTTGCATCAATTAATATGCAGCAGATGAATGTAGTCAGCGGCTTTAGGGTTTAATAAGTGAAAATTTGTAAAAATGTGCACATCAAATGGCGTGTGATTAAGATCATCTGTCATTCATTTTTACTAGGAATGTATATGGTGTTTGGTTTTAGTTTTAGGTTAGGTTTAATGAGTCTAGATAAGTTTTTAATTAGCATTCTGCTCAGTGTTAAAAAATTTTGGTTCTTTTTGTCAAATTTATAAAGGCTTGTTAGGAAATACAAATAGAAATGATAGTTTGTATCTTAAATTTGTGGAAAATAATTTGAAATGAAACACTTACATTTTGATTGTTAGTAAGTTACAAACCAAATTAAATTACTAGAGATTGACAAGACAATAAAGGAACTCAGAATTTTGTCAAAGTAGATAGCCTTTTGAGTAGAAATTTTGGTTTTCCTTTCTCAATAAGTTTTGGTGTATCTAATTGAATTAGTTGCCTAAGGTATTTTTGGTTGAAAACTCCTTTTCATTTTTCATACAGTATTGGCCTTGTGGAATACATTTTATTGTGTGGTCTTGTTAGATCTACAACATTTGTAGTTGTTTAGTCTTATGGCCGAGGTGCACTTTTATTATGGAAATAGTTGATGCAATATTGTCATTTAATCCTTACTGCAGGGTAGCATGTTGAGAAGTTTTTGTGAAACATTTGGTATTCAAAATGACACTTGATCCTATACAGCATCATGCACTTGACTTCAAAATTCATATTCAAAGTGTGCCAGACAATTCTTGCAAAATTTCAAATATTTATGTTGTTTTAAACCATTATCTTTTCATGTATTGGATGCTGAAAATGTGAAAAAGACTTTGGTATGAAACCAAATGGTGAATAATTTCCAGCAAAACAACCACTTCCAAGACATGATTTAGAAGTAGAACATATGTACTTATGAAGCATAGAAAGATATCCTTGATGCATTGTCAATGTTTGGCTAGGGTTATTTTTGGAAAAAATAACTCCTTATTCCTAGAATAGTGATCTTCAATACAAGTAAATGCCAGAGAAGAGAGATCATCGTGTGATGCAACAAAACTGAAATTGGACCCCCAAGGAGAGCTGGTGTGTCTACAATCGCTCTGTCAGCATTTTCCCTTGGTGTACCCGTTCTTTTCCTCCAGCCTGAGTCTTAATTGACTTCTTCTTTCTTCGGGTTTATTTATCAAATTCGTAGAATTTGATAAATAAATACTATCCACAATGGTTGGACTTTAATTTATATTCCCAACTTTATATTATCTCCAAGCCTTATAACCAATGTTTAACTTTCAACACTTTGTATTTACACTCCACGTTTCTTTTTAAATAAATAACTTGTAATGAACTTTCGGCTCTATATTTCACCACCCAGCCTTACAACAATCACGCTCCAGACTTATGCTAATTATCCGCCAATAGTTTAATTAAACAATTTCATTATACTCCGGCCCCACCTATATATATCAATAACCAATCAAACACTCGTATCGTACCTGGCTATCCTCCGCACACCTTAGTTAACCTCCGGGAAAGTTCAACGTGTGACCACCGTCCGATGGCCCTTCTCCAAATCAACGACTCTTGGCAATTTCGCTCGGCTTCCAACGTCGGGCTTTAACGTGCGATCGTGGGTTGCCATGATTGTTCGAGGTGCTTAGCCACTCATGGCATTCCTCTCAGAATCGCTCGCGAATAGGAAATACCGCCTACTCCGCAAAAGCGGTGCGATATGGGCAACCCGCTTTTGTGATTCCGCTCGTGGTTTTGGTAGAGGGCTTGTCCACGGGTGCATGTCTGGTTCCGCTATCCTTTTGTTTGTTAACTCATGTCCAATCCTCGGGTCAGGTTCCGAAAGCACAACAATTTTGTCTCTTTATTTAGCGGGATTTTAATATGTGTATTATCAAAGAAAACCAACACAAATTTTATAAGATGGGATCAAACAAAATTGTTCTTAAGTCGAGCCCGCCGGACTTCAAACGGAGATAAACCATAATTCAAACCAAATTCACGTTCCAAAATAGCCTGCTGACGTCGGCCAATTTTGTGACGCGAATTTCTTATCAAATTCGCCCTAATATTTTACGGGTCCGGATTTCCACTGCGCGAGCGGCCCAAACACAGATCCGCTCCAATCAATTTCTGCCACGTGTCCTCAATAAAAACTTGCCCTGCTCCCGGCTGCGGGTGCATTCGATGGCGTTTAAGGTGATGGGACATGGATATGGCGATTTCATATCATTCGCATTAACATTTAACGCTGTTCAATTAAGTTTTCACATCAAATCTACATTAATTATTTTTTAACACTGTTCAAGATCGGACCTCCACTCCTCTGAGCGATTCCGCACGCTCCAATTTGATCCGGCCTTCGGCTCTCATTATTAATGATCAGAGATTCATTATGACGGGGGTCCTGTGATTGCAT
>JAXQQM020058434.1:0-41225 GCA_034641835.2 Pinus albicaulis
TTGTTCATGTTTTTATGGTCCCCCATAACCTATCCTGTGTGGCAGAATCATCTAGTCACCTATGTTTAGAGCATCCAAGTTGAATCATCATCGCATTCATGGAGTTTGTCTCGAGCCCCTTTATCTCCTGTTACAATATTCCATCCATATTTGCATCACATTCATCACGTGTTGCCCATTTTGGCCTCCATTCATATTATCCCTCATCCCCTCCAAAGTCAAGTCAGTTGCTGCTAGTTCCACCATGATTTTTTATGGCCGGACAGGGAAGTCGACGTCTGTCGGCTACTCAGTATTCGATTATTCCATCATCATCCCCAATGTGATTTCATCAGAAATTTTACTATGATCCCTCATGCCTTAGTTGAGGATTCATCATCACCTCACTTATGGTAGGCATCCTTCTGTCGACATCAACACATTTATTCCAGAAGAAAGGTTTACAGGGCAGTGTACCTTGCTCCAACTTTCATTCTTTTTTGGTGCCTCAGATCAAGCAAAGGGAATCATCATTTCCCTCTGACTTGGCTGTTTCTCATATACCTAACCTCAGCTCCTTATCGCATGATTAATATTAGTATACTTGATGGTCCAATGATCCTGTATATTGAACCAGTGATTCCCGTGTGTGTGTGAGAGATTTTTCAAAACTCATGAGGGGGTGACCTTTTAGGTAGCCCCCCACATGCCCATATGACATAATATTATGCTACAACCTCATATGTAGTTCTGCAGATTCGATGAGTTCAGTTCTAGCCTCTTGCAGTGCCCAAAACATGTTTGTCTTATTTAAATGATCCATTCACATCTTCAGAGCCCTTTCCTATTCAGCGGGGCTTATTTGGATGTTATAACCACCCCCACTCCCCATTTTACATGGAGGGGCATTATCTATCATGTAATCATATGTTATTGTATTTGGTCCTGGCTCATGTTTTTCCAGGTGCATTATGTATGTGGGATTCATTATATTATTTTCTGGCCCATTGATACCAGCATGTCATGTATCATGCATTACACATTTTGTATCTTATTCCCACATTGTTGGGCTCACCATTATTCTTTGTACTTTGTCATCTCGGTGGGCATAGATATGCCTCCCCTGCCTCATTGAGAACAGGAACTCGAACATAAAAGCAGACTTATATCACTTCGTAGGTCTCACCCCCTCAGTTATTGTCCTCCCCCGCTTTGCTTCATTCAAATCTCTCTCTCTCTGAGGGCCCCTTCAGTGTCTGGTGATTTTTTTCTTACAACATACTTTGGACATATGATTTTCTCCTAATTCTCGCACGTTGGGGGGGAATCTGTTATCACCAAAAAATGGTCATCTAACCATTTCTAATTATATGGATCAAAGTACACCATGTAAGACCAATTTTACTATAGTAAAATTTCTTTCACTATAGGGAATAATTTAATAAACCATATTTTTTCAAGTCATTTGTGCTTAAAACAAGAAACCCCATGAGGAATAATTAAAAAAATCATTATTTATTTGATTTTCCTCTAGGAATAATGAGTTAAACCATTGTTTAACTAATATTCCTAGTCATATTTAACCCAAATATGATAAATAATTATAGAAATCATTATTTATCCTATTTTTCTCAGGAATAATTAATTAAATCATTATTTAGTTATTATTTATTGTTAAATTTGATTAAAACACATATGATAATTAAACAAATCATCATTTGTTTATTATTTGTTAACCAAATTACTGAGCTAATAAATAAATCATTTATTTTTTTATTATTTCTAAATAAAGGTATTTAACCAATTTAAATACTTTCTCCCTCCAAAAAAATATAATAAAATATTCCAAGTGGTTAGATCTAGATCTTGGTTAATAATATTTTATTATTTTCCATTATCGAGGATAACTCAATATTTTGTTATAAATAGGAGATTTTTTCCACTCATTCTTCACTTTGATCATTCTCATTGTCGCTATCATTTTCTTTTTATATCCGAGCTCCCATCTTAGTTCAACACATGCTTTGGGTTTTCTACACCATTGAGAGAGAGATACTCACGAAGCTAAAGAATTGAGGAGAACTAAGAACCCATCCCATTGAGGGGCACTGGTAATATTTACTTGTTTCCTTAACCATGTGTTACATAGTACAAAAAATCATTCTTTAATCGTGTCTTGTTTGTTGAATACTTAGAGTTAATTTTGCATCAATTCTTGTTTCTTTTTGTTATTTAACTACTTTTACTACATAGATCTGGGTATTTACAGTATTTTCTAATTTTCTATTGGAGATCTAAAGAGTTGGACAACCATTTGTGTAGTTAGGGCTATTTATCACTCATAGCTAAATTAGTATCTTTTAGTACACTTGGGATAAGATTTTACACAAATAGTTTTATTGATTAATGATGATATCTTGTTGTTGAGATCATGTATGGGGAGTTGATTTCTAGTTGAGCATAATGTATCAGGATCTACTTTGAAAATAGATGAAAGGAGTTATGCATGGTGGTGAGGAGTACTGATATCATTGAGGTGGAACAGTGATATCGAAGATTCAATTAAAGGAAGAGGTTTCTCAATCCAATGGTGGTTAGATAGTCCCATCGAAGTGGGGCGAGGATCGATTGATCATGGTGGCCTTCATCGGATGGTAGTCCGTAGATATCTATAGAGAACATAGTATTCTGATTTGATCATTAGTATCGAGTCTCCTATTCAATCAGTATTGGAATTGTGTATATGGAGTCGAGTCTCCATCCTGATGTGAGTCAACAAGCTATGTAAAAGACCAATTTCTTGACTAATATAATATTAGAGTAGAGAAGTAGCAACAAGGGTGGTTTTTTTCCCAGTGAAGGGATTTCCACCAAATAAATTGTGTCTAATGTGTTGATGATTTACTATGTTCTTGTTCATGGTTATGTATCTCGTATGGTTTACTTGATTCTAATATTTTATGCATAGGTCTGCTAATGTTTAATGAGTTGTTGCTAATCAATGAATGTGATTCAGTAAGTAAAGTTAATAAACGAAAAAAAATGTATATAGATCACACTACTGATTCACCCCCTTTCTCAGTAGTGCTCAAAGGTTTCCAAAAATTGGTATTAGAGCAGGGCTCTAATTATAGCTTGATTACTGGAGAGTAGATATGGGGTTTGTTGGTAGAAATTGATTTTTTTTAGAATGGTTGTCTTCACTACTGCAAATTTCAAGGTATGGCACAAAAATGCAAAATACCAATTATTGTATTGTGAATCTAATTTTTGGAGATTAGCATGTGAATTTTTTCGAAAGAAATCCAATTCTAGATGAAGTTTTGTAGCACGATGCACAAGCACGGTGTATAATCTATGAGAATCTTCATAATGGTGATATGAAGAGACTAGCGGGTTTGAGACGAGCCAAAGAGATATGGGACAAGCTAGAATCCATATTTGGTGATGGTACCAACAGTAATAAGTATAATGAGAAGAAGATGAATATGAAGAAGAACAAAAGTAAGAGCCTCCATAAACAATAATCTCACCCACAAGAGTCCCATTTTTTGGGAAAAAACATTTTCAGCAAAAGATGAGAAGAGATTAAAAAAAAAAATTCCTGAAGGTATAAATCTTAATGATTTTATATTGAATTATAATTTTGATTCAAATTTAGATCATGATAAAGCACATAGTGAGATAAGAACGTTATTAAACGTCTTAGATCTGAGATTTCTAGACTAACAGTTGCATGAAAGGATCAAGAAAAACTATTGCATATCTGTGATGATAAGGAGGCTAAACTCAAGTAAGAGAATGTGAGCTTGAAAGTTAGATTAGCAGAAGCATAAAATTTTGAGGAAGGTATGAGGAAACAATTTCAAGAGAAATAAAAACACATTGAGAAACTAGAAGTTGAATTTGTTTCCTTGAGAAAGCAGAGGAAGATGGAGAAGAGCATGATAGCCTTGGATACTTTTCTTGAGATCCAACTATCTCGATTGGATAATCCTAGTCTTGGATTTTGAAAGGTTGAATGTAGTTTGCTTGCAGTTAAGAACACCAAAGAAGAACCTAAGAAACCTGTAGAAAAGAATACCAGTAGTAAAATTTAGATACAAGGTAATAAGAAGAAGATCCAGCAGCCAAATAACAATCAAAAGAACCAGTAGGAGAAGAGAAAGTAGAACCAACATCAGATCAAGAAACAAAACCAACAACAGAGAAGAAAATATCAAGGAGGACCTACATTCATAAGAACTTATTGTCCCATAGGTGATTTTAATGAATTTGTAAAATTTCAAAGCAATCAAAGTCCTTTTTTTTCCTTTTTCTCATAATGTAGAGTGTTACAACTATCACAAGTTTGGGCATGTTGTAACAAATTGCTAGAGTGGAACATATAGAACATATTAGCATAGATTCCAGAAATATCAACAACTAAGGAGAATTGCTAACATGTATAACTATTCTTTTTATGGTTATTGTAACTTATGTCACCTATTTGACTATAATGCAATAGATTGCAGGTCTCACTATTGGATAAGAGACACAATTCATAGGCGGTTTATATATGACATAAGTAGTAGGAGATTTGATCCTCTTACCTCATATCTTGGCCATGTGGAGTGCTATAATATCTATATATTTGGCCATATGGAAAGAGATTGTTCGTTGCCCAGTTATTCAGGCCAAAACCATTAGAAGCAGCAAAAACAAAGAGGATCTAGCTCTAAACTAGTGATGCAAAAAAAGAAGCAGTTGAAGGAATAAAATAAGTAAATCAAAGAAGAAAAGAAACCCAAAATATTATGGAGGAATAAGGACCTTCAACTATTCATGTAGTGAATATCATTGCCTCCTGTAGTCCATGATTATTTTCTTGAATACTTACAAAGGATTGCAAATTTCATGAGAGGTTCACAACTCAGGGGGATAATTTGGAGTTTGATGAGTACGAGTTTTTGCAGCAACATATGATGAGTTCATTTGAGCATCATGCGCATTCAAGTCCACAAGATTAGATTGTCTATTGGAGGTATATTGAGCTCAGGGGGAGCTATACATGGTATGGATTTACATGTGATATTCAACATTTTCTTCATTTTTTTTCACTCAGTCATTTGTGGTAGATTTATATGTGTTTTCATGAGTGAAAAAGAGCACATTTTTCAGCCATGTGTATTTTTTGGTTCCCACTAATAGCTGGTTGAAAAGGTGTGCATCCATGCATAGATTATGATCATGACTCCGGGATGTATTTTGATGACATGAGAGATGGAACATCCATGTATAGGTTGTCATATGCAGTTTATTATAGCCATGTGTTTACTATTGTTTCATCATTTTATGATTATATTGAGTCTATTCAATAGTTTTTGGGTCATCATGGTGATAGGATTGTTATGGAGGAGTAATATGGAGACATATTTCAGCCACATGTATGGGCTAATGATGATGTAATTGTAATGATGTATTATGTTTTTGAGTCATTTGTTCTTAGGAGATGATCATAGCAACCCTGTTTTTCATTTAAAATATATGTATAATGCTCATGGAGCCATGTAATTGTATTGTAGTATCATTGGGTCATATAGCTATGAGTTATATGGTCATATATTGGTCATGCATAAGGTATTATGTCATTGTTACCACCATGTATTTATCAATGTATATTTCAATGATTCATGGTTATGTGGAGTCTCAGTCCATATGGTGCTTCAATTTTTCAAAGGAATCATTGTTTGCACCGAAAGCGTTCATTTTAGAAAAACAATTGGTATCTCTACAACTTTGAGATGGAACATGTTCAAAGGGAGCATTATTTCTTCCTATTTTCTTCAGCCATACATTGTTGGCATTATGATATGTTTGGAGGTGTTCATAATATGGCTCATAATATACTATGAAAGTAGGGTTCTTTCCCTCATGTGATGATATGTTATGCTAGTTGTTTCTATGTAGTTGTGGGGGAGATTATGTGTGGCTGCCTCATGTAGATGTTGCTAAATGAATATGTTGTGACTCATATGCATATTTATGCTATACTTGATGCTTCTTATTATTTCATATTATGATGATGTTACGTATGTTGATTATGGTTTCCTTATGTTGCCATATTTCTTCTTGCTGCTAGTAGTTGCTAGTTGGTTTCTTCTCTAAATGGTGACTTGATATTATGTTGATTGTTGCTTTATGGAGACATGCATGATGTTTGACGCATCATATTTTATCCATATAAAGATTTATTACTCCAATTATTTTTCTTCAGTGCTTTCCACCTATTCATATGGAGTTGACCCTTTGCCAATAATGTCAAAGGGGGAAAGAATTTGGGGATAATTTAGAGAATGTATGGAGATAGGCCTTACATGTTGATGAGGTTTACACCAATGCAAAAGAGGGATATTTTTGGCATTGTTGTGTTGGAATCGATGTCAACAAGTTCATGGTCATGATCACACTTTTCATATGCATATTTGATGGATGTTGACTTGGTGGTCCATTTGGTTGGCATTGATGCATTGAAAGTGAGTTGGTTGATTTGGAATTGATGTCAACTCTTGAGGTCATGTACTTATGTCAACCTCACGATGATGTAGATTGATGGACCATGTTGTGTGTCAGTATGTGTTGGCATTGATGTTGGATGGAGCACTTGATGGAACATTAGGAGTTTTATGGTAGCATGATGATCTTCGAGGAGTTTTCATGTGCATTGATAGACATGTCATAATATTTTTTTGATGATACTATATTTAGAGGAGGCTACTAAAGGTGGTGAGCTTATCTACATGTGACAGACATTGTTCATGACACACTAGTTGAGTTTTCAACTAGGTCTTCATGTCTATTCCTTTTAGGACACTTCTAGTATTGATTTGATGGCTTGATGATGGTGCTACGGATATTGTAGAGGCGCTTCATATGTGTTGCAACTTGTTCAATTGTATGATGGAGAGTGGAGAACTTGTTCGCATACCTTCCAAAAATTTTTGTTGGCCCTTTTAGGTCAACCTGGAAGTGGAAATTTGGAGGAATGTTTGGTATAATTCCATAGGTTTCAAAGGCCATATCAAAGGTTTGGAGGCATTTACACGAGTTGAAGAAGAGGATGTAATAGATGGAAGAGGTCCTGAGATTAAGGATTGATGTTTTCCCTTAGTTTTATCCATAGTCACATGCGCATAAGCCTATGGTAGTGGCTAGAATCCTATAGCTACATGGAGGCAGGCTCAAGGGAGTGATTATAGCCCCAGTCGAGTTCAAATAGTGTGAAGGGAGTGACGATTGGATTTCATAATCATATTTTCTCTACATTCCTCACGTTGTTCGAGAGGAAATTAACTTGGAAATTCCTAGAGATTTCCAGAATTAGCGCAAAAGGTTGCAAATGGTTTGAAAAGGCCCCCGCATGATGTGAATTCATTTAGTGCACTAGTGGTGACCTTATTCGATTGATTTGGTCCAATTTTTGCACCTTTGATCCTAGAACCAAGCTTAATATCACCCTACATGTTTTATATACTTGATCTTTAATCTATGTGATGGTTGATTGCTAGTTGATTGAGTTGATGTTTGTAGTGAGTGAGTGAGAAGGTATCAAAGATGGAGATTAAGATTTAGACCTATTAGAGAGTCTATATGATTTACTCCATGATTTTTCATGACTGAATAGTGATAAAATATGACACTTATTGTAGAATAGATCAAAATCGAAGTTGTTGGTGTAGTGATTGATTTAGAGAGTTTTGTATGCTTCTAGATAGAGTTTTTTACGGTGATTCTCACACTTGTTTTATGTTGTAATTGTTGATGCATTTGGCACATAGTCATAGTGTCTTATGATGTCATTTGTATTATGAAGCATTATTTTGATGTGAGGATCTGATTGTATTCAGATTTGATTGTGGCCACATTTTTTTATTGGGGAGCACATGTTTTGTGCATTGTTTTATTGATTGATGATGATATATTTCTACTAAGATCATGTATACAGAGTTGATTTCTAGTTGAGCATAATGTCTTGGGATCTAGATTGAAAATAAATTAAATGAGATCTAAATGGTGGCAAGGAGAAGTGACTTCTTGGAGGTGGAGCAGTGATATTGAAGCTTCACCGAAAGGAAGAAGTTTCTCAATCCAATGGTGGTTGGATAGTGCCATCGAAGTGGTGCAAGGATCGAATGATCATGTTGGCCTTCATCGAATGGTAGTCCATAGATATCAATGGAGAACAGAGTATTCTGAGATGATCAGTAGTATCGAGTTTCCTAGCCAATCAGTGTTTTCATTGTGTATATGAGGTCAAGTATCCATGCTGATGGGAGTCAAGAAGCTATGTATAAGACCAATTTATTGACTAATAGAATACCAAAGAAAAGTAGCAGCATCAAGGGTGGTTTTTTTCCCAGTGAAGGGTTTTCCACCATATATCTTGTGTCTCATGTGTCAATGCTTTATTGTTTTCTTATTCATGATTATGTTTCTCATATGGTTTATTTCTTTCTTATGATTTATGCATATATCTGTAATGCTTAATGAGTTTTTTCTAACAATGACTGTGATTCAGTAAGTGAAGGTAATAAAAGGAAAAAATTTCATATAGATCACATTGTTGATTCACCCCCCCCCCCCCCACCTCTTAGTAGTTCTCAAAGATTTACAACAATAATAAACCAAATGAACACCCACAGTAGGATTTTTTCCCCATATTCAACTTGGAATATGTATCTGATTACCTTGGTCTTATGTTTTCTTTATTAACCTTTATTACATGAAATTTTAACCTTGTTTTTATTTAAAACATGGAGGAGTATGTAAAGAATGTGTGCTTAGGAAGAACATAAAGAATAATTTTCCAAGTAGTGAAAGTAGATCCAAGGAAGTTTTGGACTTATTATATTCTAATGTATTTGATCTAATGTCAGTAAATTCCCTTGTAGTCTGTTTATACTATGTAACATTCATTGATTTCTTCTCTCACAAGAAGTGGATCTACTTCATGAAGCTGAAAGATGGTCTTTAACAAGTTATAGGAATTCAAATTTGAAGTAGAAAAGCTGAAGGAAAAAATGACCAAGATCTTGAAATGTGATAATGGGGGAGAATAGGCCTCCAAGGAACTCATTTCCTTTTGCAAAGAATTTTTGATTAAGAGAGAGTTGATAGCCCTTTGTAATCCATAACAAACTGCAGTTGCTAAAATAAAAATTAGAGCCATTAAGGAAATTATCAAGGAGATGATGCATGAACAAGACCTTCCTATGTTTATATGAAGTGAAGCATTGATGAGAGTTGTCTACATTCAAAATAGAAGTCCTCATCAAATTTTGGAAGACAAGACTCTTGAAGAAGCATTCACTAGACAAAACCCTAGGTTGTGTAGAAATTATGCAAACACATTTATATCAATGGATTCAATTCGATCAAGCAATGTACTAAAGCTAGATACCGAATCCTTCTACAAATCAATTGTGTAAAATAAACAAAATCGCTAATCACAACAAGTGTAGAAAGAAAAAAATCAAACCACAACATATATAATTTCCTGGGGAAAGCTTGCTGCTCAAAACCCCTATATATTCTATTGTATATTCACCATGGAATCATGAAACAATTACAATTCACTCTTCTCACAAGAGTCTCCTTCACTCTCACAACTTTCTCACACTGATCTGGACAAAATTGACCACCACTTAGCCAATTCTCAACCTCTAATCAGCATGCCTTGCTTGCGAAATTCATGTGGAATGAAATCCTATTCTTTAGGAATTTCATCCTTCTAAAATTGCACAAGGATCATGGGCAATCCAATGGATGTATGGTTGCATGTAGGAAACCTACTAATGACACAACTGATAGTTAAAATCCCTTTAACCTTTGTATCAACTCGATCTCCAATGTTAATAACATGCATGTAGCTATTAATAGTAAATCATGAGTTGCATGGAAGATCATTGATTGTGAATTAAATAATATTTAACTCACCTAATTGAGTTAACCGATTAATCATGAACTAAACTAATGCATCAACTATAATTCGAACTCCATAACTAATAGAATCACTCTGCATGCCTCACCAACCACCCTCAACTCGAAATACATGAGAAAACTGAGTTTATCACACTCAGTTAACTATTACAAGTGATTATGAGATAAGATTACATTTTATTGTCCAATTGAATTAAGGGAAAAATCAATTAGACACTACACCAATTTAATTAATTAAATTTTCCTTCACACTAATGTATCGCGAGGAAATATGGTCCCACACAAGTGTGTGTGTTGCAATTTATTTTTGTACTTTAAACACTCCCTCTCAACAATAAAGGGATTATCTGCCACCCTGATCCTGCCTCTGTGGTATTCAAATTTGCTCCTGGAGAGCGCCTTCGTCAGAATATCTACATCCAGATCTTCCATGGGAATGTACTGAAGTAACATAATGGGCCTCTGAACATAATATAAAGATGGTGATACTAGATGTTTATGTGCTTGGACCTATCATGGAATACTGGATTAACATAGAGTTTAATGCAACTCTAGTTTTCACAATGTATCACCGTCAAATCCATTTGAGAACCAAACAAACCAACCATGATCTTTGTAATCCAGAGGGCCTCAAATGTAGCTTGAATTTCTTCCATGTACTCTTCCTTGGCTAAAATGAGTGCCACAGATTGCTACTTCCTGTTGTACCACGAAACTGTTGTCAATCCTATCCTGAAGATCCCTCCTAATGTGCTATTTTTTTCTGATGGATCACCTACCTAATCTACATCTATGAAGCCTTTAAGCTTCACTCCCTTTGTCTGTTTGTACCATAATACATACTCTGTAGTGCCCCTGAGATATCTCAAGACATGCTTCCCCACCTTCCAAAAGAGCTTGGTCAGCTTAAGCATAGCTTGAATCAGTTGGTTAACTATGTAGCAAATATCTCGTCTCGTGTTCACCAAGTACATCAGTGAACCCACTAGCTGCCTGTAGATAGTAGCATCCACTAATTCTCCTGAAGTAGCATCCTCTTTCCTCCAATTTCCTGGAAGAGGAGTCTCCTTGGGTTTACAACTCTCCATGTGAAACTTACCCAAAATCTCTTTGGCATACTTTCCTTGAGAAACAAATAGTTCACCATTCTGTTGCCATATTTTCAAACCAAGGAAATAGTGAAGGAGTCCCATGTCCTTCATTTCGAACTCCCTTTCAAGATCCTCCTTGCAAGAAGTTATCAACTTCTCATCACCCGTCAAAATTAGATCATCAACATAAAGTATGATAATCAAGAGTTTACCATCAACCACAATCTGCTACAGGTTCGCATCAGCTTCACTTTTGGTGAAGCCCAACACGGTGAAATAGTTGTCAATCCGAATATACCAAGCATAAGGTGCTTTCTTCAGCCCATACAGTGCTCTATTTAGCCGACACACATGCGACTCTCTGTTAAATATATCGAAACCTTATGGCTTCTCTATGTACATTTCTTCCTCAATAACTCCATTAAGAAACATATTTTTCACATCCATTTGATGAATGCGCCACCCCATCTGCACTGAGAGTGCAAGTATAGATCTAATGGAAGAGTACCTAGCGACCGATGCGAAAGTATCCTCATAGTTAATCTCCTCAACTTGTGAGAATCCCCGGGCCACAAATCTGGCCTTGTACTTCTCCACACTCCCATTTCCTGCTTGATTCACCTTCTAGATCCATCTAGATCCAACCACTGATTTTCCGACCGGTCTTGGGACAATTTCCCATGCAATGTTCTTGAAAATGGAGGCATACTCCTCTACCATAGTGCCAACCCAAATTGGTTGCTGCATTGCTTCCTTAAAGGAAGGTGGTTCTATCACAAGACACTTGCTCATAAGAGCCATGTATCCAGTAAACCTATCTGGAGATTGACTTTGTCTTCACAATGAAATAGGTGCTCCTACATTATCTGATGCATCAAGTCTCAATATATTAGTTCCATGGTGCGCCTTCTACCATTTCTGGTGGATGTCTCTGCATGAGTGTTTTCTGCCACTCCATAATCATCCTCATGTGACTGCTCCACATCTTGAGGTTCATTCTTAGGAACCAAAAGTTCCTCATCTACATGCAAATCCAAATCCCTCTCAAAGGGAAATCACATGGCTTTTTCCTCATCAAATTTTATATCACGTCTCACAACAATCATCCTGCTGTTTGGAAAATACACCTGCTATTTTTGGGGAGTATTAGTGTACCCCACAAATATCCTAATCTCAGTTTTTGGTTCTAGCTTCTTCCTGGTGTCTTTGGTCACATGCACATAAAAAAATGAGTCAAAAATCTTAAAATATGAAACATCAGGTTTCTTACCTGTAAAAGCCTCCTCTGGTGTACTCATGCCAAGTATCTGATAAGGACTATGGTTTTTAACAAATATCGCTATGTTGCATGCCTTCACCCACAGATGCAAGAGTAGGCCCTGATCATGCAACATCGCTCATGCTACACCCACAATTGTTCTATTCTTCCGTTCTATGACCCCATTCTACTATGGGTTATGAGGCACAATAAACTCTCTCTAAATTCCTTCTTTGCTGCAGAAGTTCTTGAACTCATTGGAGATGTACTCACCACCATTGTCGCTCCTAAGAGCCTTCACATTCTTCCACATGTCTTTCTCCACCACTTCTTTGAAATCAATAAATTTTGAGAATGTTTGATCTTTCTTCTGCATAAAGTAGATCTAACACTTTCTAGAAAAATTAACAACAAAAATCACATATTACTTATGCTTTGTTTTCGAAGCAGTATAGAATGGTCCAGACACATCTGAGTGAACTCTCTCAAGGATTTCCGAAGCTCGGTTCTCTTTCCTGTGAAAAGTGGCCTTTGCATACTTCCCATAGTACATCCCTTGAATGTGTCTAACTATGCAAGAGTACCCTTGGGAAGACCTGTAGAAATCTGTTGCATGAACTTCAAGGCTCCATGTTGTAGATGGCCCAATATCTTGTGCCATAACTCAGTCTCATCCTAGCTCAGCACCTTTTCTGCGTTACCTATAAAAGTTGCACATCCATCTACATCAAGTTTATAGAGATTATTCACATGAATCCCAATCTTCTTGGCTTGTCCTGTTGCTTTGGCCGAAGGAAGCATTTTCCTTCACTGAAAACAACATCATAGCCTTTATCCTCCAAAATTGCGACTGAATCTAAATTTTTCTTCAATCCTGGCACATGCATTACATATTTTAATTGAAAGGATGTACCTGACTATCTCTAGAAGGTAACTATACCAATATCGATAGCACTATACCACCTGTCATCACCCATTTCAATATGCATCTGGAGGTCTTTCTCCTCCAAGATACTGAAAATTTATTTGTCTCCTGTCATGTGAAAGGATGCTACACTATCCAAGTACCACACTGATCCCATTTCACTTGACACCATGCATGCAATAAGTGAGAAGTAAATCTCAAATTTACAGGCCAAAGCCTCACTAGCTACAAATCCTAAATCCTTCTTGTTCTTCTTCTTTTGTAGACAATTAGTGGCATAATGTCCATGCTCATGACAGTGAAAGCACTTCACTCTGGACATGTCCTTCTTCTTGCCACATTTGACAAAATCATATTTGGAATGTAATTTATTTCCTTTCCCCTTCTCTACCTTGGTATCCAAAGCACAATTTTCTTCATCAGTTGTCTTATATGAAGATCCATCCCTGGTATTCCGCCTGAGTTCTTCTTGCACCAAATCCGATGAAAGTCCTTCCCAATATGGCAGCTTCTCCCTCCCACTGATAGATTCCTGATAAATATGCTAACTCTTGGGAAGTCTTAGAAGAGATAGGCTCACCAATTCATCATCCATGACAGTAATTCTGACACTCCCAAGCTCATACCGACATTGGACAAATTTTGTTAAATATTTTGGAATGGTGTCGCCTTTCTCCATTTTGATTTTCTTGAGCTTGTCCTTCAGTGCCAATTTTCCATGATCACTTCTGCTTTGAAAAAGATCTTTCAAAGTTGTCCACATTGCATATGGTGTAACTTTTACATGGAGACTTAAGACAATGTGGTCTCGTACTCCATCCAGTAAGATCCTCGTCATGTTTGCAACCTTCTTTTCCCAAGCATCAAGATTTGTGACATCTGCTGCAGCAGGTTTGGGAATTTCATTTTCAATGAATTCTTTCAACCCATTGTCCTCGATTATTTCCTCCATCCTATCTTTCCACACAATATAATTGGAACTTCCCTCGAGTGCATACTCCAATCTCAAGCCATTGAAATCTATTTCCATCCTGATCTGCCCGTCGAAACAAGAACATTTTTGTAAATTCGAATTATATTCAGTCACAAACTCATCATCTCCTCCACTATAGTGATTTCATGTGCTCTGATACCATTTATAAATTATACAATCATATGTATATCAATAGATTCAATACGATCAAGAAATTTACTAAAGCTAGATATCTAATCCTTCTAAAAATCAATTGCGGAAAATAAACACAAACTCCAATCACAACAAGTGCAAAAAGAAACAAATCAAACCACAACACAGATAATTTCCCAAGGAAATCTTGCTGCTCAAAACCTCTCTATCTTCTATTGTATATTCACCATGGAATCAAGAAACAATTAAAATGCACTCTTCTCACAAGATTCTCTTGCACTGTCACAATTGTCTCACACTGATCCAGACAAAATCGACCAACACTTAGCCAATTCTCAGCCTCTAATCAGCCTGCCTTGCTTGTGCAATTAAAGTGTAATGCAATCCCTATTCTTTAGGAATTTCAGTTTTCCAAAACTGTGCAAGGATCATGGGAAATCCAATGGATATCTGGTTTCATGCGGGCAACCTACTAATCACACAACTAATGGTTAACATCCCTAAACCTTTAACCTTTGTCTCAACTGGGTATCCATTGGAACTGACATGCATGCAACTATTAATAGTAAATCATCAGTTGCATGGAAGATCAATGATTGTGAATTAAATAGGATTTAATTCACTTGATCTCTCACTAGTGCAACAAACAATTACAATTAGTTCAACTGAATTTAACTCCCCTAACCGTGTTAACTGATTACTCATGCACTAAAATAATGCACCAAATGCAATTCGAACTCCATAACTAATAGAATCGTTCGGCATGCCTCACCAACCACCCTCAGCTCAAAATACATGAGATAACTGAGTTTATCACACTCAGTTAACTACTACAAGGGATTATGAGATAAGATTACATTTTATTGTCCAATTTAATTAAGGGAAAATTAAATTAGACACTACACCAATTTAATTATTTAAATTGGCCTTCACAATAATGTATCGCAAGGACCTATGGTCTGACACTAGAGCGCCCGCTGCAATTTCTTGTTGGAATTTCAATAGGTTTTTCATTTATGAATATTTGATTGTTGTGTTGATATTTATGTACCTAAAGATAAGAGGGGGTTAGTGCAAGAAAGAAAGGAATATTCATTGGCTATATTGAATCATCAAAGGCATATAGAATATATATTCCACGAAAAAAGCATGTTGAAGTTAGCAAGGATGTGACCTTTGACGAGAATGTGGCTTATTAGAATTATATGGAAGTGGAATCTCACGAGGACAAAGAGCATGAAGCTCCCAAGGAAGAGGGATTTGGTCCATCAGATCCTTCAAAACATATCATTTATAATCAAGAGGAGCCAAAAGATCCCAGTGAATGAATGGACTGAGTTTTTTTTCTTAAAATCAAGAGAAATTCGTCTTGGTTGAGATCCACTTTGCAGGAAGCTAAAGGACATACAACACCATGTGGCATCTTCAGGGAAGCAAGACACCAAATAGGTACACTTTTTATGAAACATTGATGATAAATCTCACTGTTTTTAAACCTCCCACCTATGAAGAAGCAACTATCCCGCAAGTTTGGAAGGTTGCAATGTTGGAAGAATACCAATTGATTATGAAGAATGATGTATGTGAGTTTGTGCGTAGACCTGAAGGGAAATTAGTGGTATCCTCCAAATGGGTATAGAAGATAAAGAATGCAGTGAATGGAAGTATCGACAAATACATGGTGAGATTTGTATCTAGAGAACCTTTTCTCTGGTTACCTCGTACACTACCATTAGATCCATTATTTATATTTCTTTCTATGGGCTGGAATTTGCATCAAATGGATGTAAAGACAAAATTTTGTTAATGGTGTGAATGAAGAAGAAGTGGAAATAGAGAAACCTAAAGTTTTTGAGGTCAATGGAAGAGAGTCTCATGTTATCAAGTTAAATAAAGCCTTGTATTGACTTAAGAAAGCACCAAGAGCCTGATATACACGAATTCACAATTACCTAACGAGTCTTGGTTTCTATAAAAGTGGTGTTGATCCAAACGTATACTTCAAGGTCGAGAAGAAGGAACCTATGATTATATTATGATATGTTGATGAATTATTTTTTAGAGGTATGAAGCATCTAATTATTAGGTGTAAGAGGGAGATAAATTCTAAATTTGATATGAAGGATCTTGGAGTGATACATTATTCTTTAGCATTAGAACTATGGAAAAAACAAGAAAAAAATATTTCTTGGTTAAGGAAAATATATTATCAAGATCCTACAAAATTTTGGTATGCTGGACTGCAAGTTGATGTTGAATCCCATGGTTACAAATATGAGGAAGATAAGTGACTATAATTATGATATTTTATATCATTCCATGTACTAGAAGTTGATTGCCTTGTTGATGTGTTTTTAATACTAGGCCGGACATTTGATTTTCATTGAAAACTTTCAGCAAGTTCTAGGTGGAACCAAGACATGATCATTAGGTTGCAGAAAAACACATATTGAGGTACTCAAGTGGTATGATTGACTTTAGTTTAAGATATATCTCAAATGGTTATATATAGTTTTAGGGTTATACAGATGAATATTGGGCAAGGAGTGTTGAATAAATGAAGACTACATCGAGAGGTTTCTTCATTTTGGATTCCTCTATGATTTTGTGGATGACCAAGAAGCATACATTTCTCACATGCATTACTTGTAAGGAAGAATATATTGTATCTATCGAATTTGAAAATGTGAAGTTGGGAAACACTTTTTGCCCCTTTTTGACGTTGAAAATTGTAATTTTCTATGTTTTTCAACTTCAACTCCACTAAACTCATATTTTTATTGCAAATTATGCTTTGACATAAAAACAAGAATTGTAGAGAATTGTCTTACCTCCATACCCATATTTAAAAAAAAAAAAAATATTGACATATAGAGGGGTAAATTTCTTGTTTACTAACTGCATATACTTGAAATTTTCAAGCAAACATAAATAGTCACTTTATAATCCTTTACTTTTTTTAGGGAAGGTTATTCATTTTTTGGAAAAAAACCATAGCATCATAATCTGCATATATTGCACTAGTGCACAAACTATTTTTCGGTAATTTTCGGATTAAATCACTATTTTTTATTATTTTTTGAAATGGACGAAGACAAAAAAACAGTGATGTTTCAGTACATTTTATCATCCTTTGATTTTCTTTTCAATGTGATCATCAATAAGAAAAATGAGAGTACCCTTTTGAAGTAGACAAGGAGAGGAAGTGCAGTATGATTTTTTTGAATTTTTTGGTGTCCTCATTTGAAAGTTATTGAATTTTCATTCAGTGCAATTTTTCGAACAATGAAATTCCATAGTGACACAGTTTAGTAAAAAATAAATAAAAAAATGAATTTTTTAATGAAACTCCATAAATCTTACATAATCAAAAACTAAATTTAGAGATGAATCTAATGGTACTTGGTCCGACATAAAACATTTTGTTTTTGTAGGTGTTCTATCCCTCCAAAGTTGCAGGTTTCTTAAAACTGCAGAATTGTTTGAGTTTTTCGTTGACCAGAAACTCTCGGCCGAGATAATGTCTCGGACGAGAAATTTCTAAAACTCTCGACCGAGAAATTTAAAACTAGTTTAACCCGCCTAAAGTTAGATTTTACCGCGCGGGCAAACTCTCGGTTGAAAGTTTAAAAACTCTCGGATGAGAGTTTGCACCCCGAGAGTTTGCCCAATAAAACTCTCGACCGAGAGTTTAGAAAACTCTCGGCCGAGAATTTTCTAAACTCTCAGTCGAAATTTTTCTAAACTCTCAGTCGAGAGTCTAGAATGTGATTAGTATTCTCATTGAAGAAGGTAAGAGAGAACAAAACTAAACAAATTATTATGCACGCATGCAACAACATAAGCATGATAAAATGAAAAAAGTTGACACTTGTCAAATCCGATTATAACGTGATTTCTATGGTTGTTAATGAAACTCGTGTTACCCACTATTGATATGCCTTGTTGCTTTGTGAAAGTCCTCAAATTGATTGCTCGATCTTGATATTCTCCTATGGTAATATAAAATAAAAAGGCACCATAATTCTCTTTGGGGATTTGTAAAAGCGAGCGGTGGTCAGTTATGAAGAAATTTGATGGTCGATTCCATTGTGATTGTATAAATCACGACTACAACAAGCTCAAATTTCTCTTTCATTAAGAAGGCTTCATATTTAACAAGTGGCATCAACATCTTTTTGGAGGAATCGATAAACTCAAGGGTCACCGGTTAGATTGATATTGGATTTTCTATTCCTACGAGATTGTGTAGATCTTGCACGGAAAGGGATGGGCCTCTTTCTAAGAAAATCAACCTCACTTATTCTCGTTGCTCATTTTCTGAATTAGGTTAACCTCTAGTTTATGGGATTTGCATTCTTTTGACGGTTGACTTCATATACATGTATTTGTGTGTTCAAATTCATATACATGCATTTGTGTGTATTGCAAGTTAGAAATTGAGCATCAAATTCATTTAGTACATATATAATTTATTTTGGAAATAATATATATTTAACATTAAAATAAAATGCATAATATGTATATTAATGTATTTTATTTATGCACTACATTTTAGATATTAAAATGCTTTTGTTATTTTTTTGCATCAAAATATTTTTAAATATTTGTTAATATTATTTAATCCTAAATATTAAAAGATTTTATGGATGTGTGAACACTTTTTAGTTGCTCCCTCATCTAAATATTTTCATAGGTAATTGCAATTGAATGTGATAAAATGAAATGACTAGATTGTGAGAAAGGACAAAGATTTATAGCTCTAGGAGGAAGCTCCTTCAGAATGGCTTAGGCAAGTAGGGAAAGTATAGAATGGCTTGGGGAAGTAGGGAAAGTATTGAATGTTGCAATTATTCCCACCCAAGTCCTTTTCACGTTGTACTCATAATTGATGATGATGTATGGGAAATAGAGAAATAAAGGAAAAGTCGGTCACCCACATCATTTCCACATTGTAATAAGAATTGACGATGTTGTATGGGAATAGAGAAATAAAGGAAAATCTGGTCATGTGGGATGGTAGACGCTAGTCAACACAGTTGGGAGATGAGAGCACACACTCTCTCAAGGGGAGTCATTCAATGATTGATGCATTCAAGCATTATTCGTAGAAAAGGGAAGTCAATGACATAATAATCACATCGTAGTGATGACAACTATGCATTAAGAGTGTGTGGAAGCATTGTTAGTGCACACTCGCAACTAGTCTAGAAACATTGCAAAAAGTAAAAACAACCACGTTAATAAGGTAGGGTGATTTGTTGATTCCTGCACAAGTGGAGATGTTGGTTACTCTGGAACTTCTCTTGGTTTTCAAAGGTGGAGATCCTTTGGGTGG
The DNA here is from genome assembly GCA_034641835.2 of Pinus albicaulis. Taxonomy (NCBI): domain Eukaryota; kingdom Viridiplantae; phylum Streptophyta; class Pinopsida; order Pinales; family Pinaceae; genus Pinus; species Pinus albicaulis. Next base: position 19,696 of record JAXQQM020058434.1, read on the forward strand.
ACTTTGGATTCCCATGAAATTTATTAGGTGGAAGTGTAGTGCACTATGGATTCCTACTTGATTTCATGTGGAGGCATTATGGGCTTTGGATTCTTATGGTGTAATCGGGTGGAGATTCCAAGCTTCCCAAAGGAATCTTGGGATCGTGCGAATGTCTTCCCAAAGGTTTTTGTTTCCATGAGGCTGGGGCGAGCATTTGGGGTTTCAAGTTAAGCATAGCTAAAATCCTATCCTCATGCCCATTAGATTTCCAGTCATCTTCATGCCATTTCTCGGTGAGGACAGTTTCTCTGATATTCTCGAGAACCACTTTCCATATCTCTTCAATTTGTCGATACTCATCTCTGAATGTTCTCCAATTTCTTTCTTTCCAGGCGACCCATATGAGAAATCCCATAAAGAGTCCCCACGCTATGTTAAGAACAAGGCTTTTATACCCTCCTTTTCTCCAGACTTCAATTGTATGCCTGAGGCTCTTGTTGTCCCTATCTATTTATTGAAAGAGGGAGGAAAGGTTTTTCCACAAGGTCTCAACGACAAAGAAGTTATTCAATAGGTGTTCCAATGTTTCTACATTCTTCTTACACATAGTATATGTCAGTCGGCCATGCATTCCTTTCTTATGCAGCTGATCCTAGGTAAGAATCTTTCCATGACTAAGTAGCCACAAAAAGTATTCAATTTTCGGCCATTGTTTTTCCGACCATATTTTTTTCCAAAGTGGTACAACTACATTATGAATGTTATTTGATTTTATGTAATGGCCTTCTTGTATTGTGAACATGCCTTTCGTGCAATACCCCCATATGAGTATATCCTCTCGTGTTGCTATTGTTAGTTTTCTAGATTTAAGTTCTTTCACATAGTTTTCCCATTGACAAGTTTCTGGAGCATTCTTCCACTGGTCTTTTAGCTTCCATTTTCGCCATTGAAGCTCTATCCCTTCATCCAAAAATTGTGCTATTGTCTTAGTATTCGGCCTGTTAGTGAATAGGAAAATCTCCCCTAAATCAATTTCACTGAATATTTTCTCCTATTGTTGTCATGATTCCTCCCAAAACTGGGCAATGTCGCCTCCTCTAATTTCCCAGAAATTGTGTTCTCGGATGAGATATCTATTTAGTGCTATCAAGTTTCAAATAATGGATCCTTTAGGGGTCATTTGAACTTTTAATTTCCTTACAATAGTTAAGGAAATTTCATTCTTCTGTTCTGAGATTATTTTCCACAAATCTCTACCCCATTGTATCCATATTTACCAGAGCTTAGCTCCCATAACTTTATTTAGCAAATATGGATCTCTTAACCCCAAGCCTCCGGTCCTTTTTATTTTCGTAAGCTTATCCCATGAAAGGAGAGCCCATTTACAGGCTTATTGAGATCCTTGCCATAGGATGTTTTTAAACGTCTTAGCCATATCATTACAACAGATTTTAGGCATTTCCAATCCAGAGAGTTGATAGATGGGAATGGATTGTAAGACTATTCTTAACATAACAACTCGACTCAGAGCATTAAGCACCTGAAATGCCCAATTTTGAAGTCGAGCTTATATGCGATTAATGAGATATTTCCACCCAGAGACCCGAAGAGAATTTAGATTGAGAGGGATTCCTAAATATTTCATAGGGAAGGATCCGATGTTGAATCCCAAGGTAGGCAATAGGAATATTTGGGAGAGAATATTAGTATTAAATATAAACACATTTTATTTGTCATTATTGATAAGAGTTCCAGAGGCTTCCATGAAATCTTTAAGAATGGATAGAATTTCCTTAGATTCTTTTAGAGTGGCTTGATAGAAGAGCATAATGTCATCTGCAAACTGTTGGTGCGAAAGTTTTAAACCTGCCCCCCAAAGATTAAGGCCTTTAAGTTGACCTCCCTGGATCTTACTTTTAATATGTCAACCAAGGCCTTCTGCTGCAATAATGAAAAGGAAGGGGGAAAGTGGATCCCCTTGTCTTAAACCCCAGGTAGCATTAAATGGAGTTGAAGGAACTCCGTTAAGAAGAATAAAGTAATTAGGAGAAGAAATAAAAGGCATTATCCAATAGATCCATCTTAAATCAAATCCAAACACCTCAAGAATAGCTTTAAGATAATTCCACGACCTCCAGACAGGGCTCCTCTGCACGACAAAAACAAATGGATAAGGTTGTGGAGGAGTATGGGGACATCTTCACCTCACCCATAGGGGTTCCTCTGCACTGTCAGGTCAAGCACTCGATTGATCTGACCCCAGGTGCGCCGCTACCCAATGGACCGATCTATCGGCGCTCTGTTCTGGAGAATGATGAAATCAAGAGGCAGATTCAGGAGCTGTTGCAGAAAGGTCACATCAGACCAAGTTCATCACCCTATGAAAAAGAAATGTATTCCATTGTGCAAGCCTGTTGACACCTGGTTTCACCTCCATCTCAAGAAAGAACAAAGGGGAGAAAGGAAAAAAGCCTCCGAAACCCTCCACCAATACAACCCCCACCAATACTGCCTCGACCCAGCAAAACAACTTTGAATTTTTGAGCAATCTTGACTCATTGGAGCACCCTATAGTCTCCCAGGCCCCCACTGATCAAGATCCGTCATTATTAAGTCAATCTTTGATTACAACCAACGCCCCAAGCACAACCTCGGATTCAATCCACGCCCAGGCACCGCAACACAAACCATAATCCTCTCCCATTCAGATTAATACCAGCCACACCTCACTGCAAACTCCTCAATGCACAGAAATGCAAACAAAGCAGCCATCCTCAACCACTTCAAACAATCCTCTGGAGAAGATCCTAGGCGATCTAGATCTCCAAAAGGTCAATGAGCAATGGTCCAAGCTCGGAGTCGATGCCATTCCCCAAGAACACTTGGAGAAGATAGAAATGGCATACCTGCAGCTGGAATACATCAACCAAAATGCAGCCAAAAGGAAATGGGGAAATAGCAACCAAACGGGCATTCAAGCCAACCTGGATTTGGATCAATACAAGCTACAAGGACCAGGAAGAAAAAGAGGGCGCAAATCCACAAGACACCAAATACAAGAACCAGGCAGACGCCTAATCAATGAAGGAAAAATCAGGGCCTTGGTCCTATCTTCTCCAAAGGTAGCTCAATGAAAATCACAACCTGGAACATCAGGGGGCTCAACGGCACCACCAAAAGAAGGATCTTGAAAAACCGCTTATTCTCGCTACACCCAGACATCATACTTCTTCAAGAATCAAAATTCTCTCCCAAAGGCACAGAGACACTCAAAAAACTTGTTTCCAACAGTCATCACTGCATAAGCATAGATGCTATCGGGCAAGCAGGAGGGTTACTCACGTTTTGGAACAAAAGAAAATTCTTCTTGCAGAATGCTCTGTCCACCAAGCACTCGTTATCGAACATTTTCAACATGCCAGACTCAGGGCAATCGATCTGCATCACCAACATGTATGGACCCCAACGAATCCAGGAAAAGCTGAAGATGCTGCTAGACCTGGACGAAGTCAGACAACACCATGGGGCAAACCACTGGATTTTAGGCGGAGACTACAACATGATCACCAATCTAGCAGAAAAAAAGGGAGGCTTACGAAGATTGGATAAGGACTAGGAAGCATTCAACACCTTTATTGTTGAATCCAAACTCATTGACATCTCCACAGTCAATGGTCTGCATACCTGGAATAATAAGCAAGGAGGAAACAGTCAGATAGCATCAAGTCTCGATAGGTTCCTCATGTCGGAATCCATTCTGCTGCAAAATATCGACATGGAGGCCAGCATTCTGCTTATCAGAGGATCTGATCACTGGCCAATGCAGATTCACTTCACCAATTTGGATAAGCCCCACAACAGACAATTCAGATTTGAAGCCTTCTGGACAGAGCACCCATCATTCATGCAAAACATACAACGCCGGTGGACTCAAGCCACCATAAGGAGCAACAATATCATGTACATATTCCAGCAGAAGCTCAAAACAATAAAAATCAACCTCAAACGTTGGAACAAAAACACCTTTGGTGACATATTTCAAGCCAAAAAATAACTCGAGGAAAAAATGGCGAACCTCTAGCAATCTTTGATCAAAGAAGGGCCCAATGATGAAAGAATAGCTCAAGAATCAAATCTGCAAAGGAAATGGGAAGAACGGTTAAAACAAGAAGAGCTGCTATGGAGGCAGAAGTCGAGGGTGCAATGGTTAAAATAGGGAGAACGCAACACTAGTTTCTTCCATAAGTCAACCATCCAGCATAGAGCACATAATCGCATCCTCTCCCTCAGAAAAGCTGATGGCGATCAAGTTTATACAAGGGAGCATATAGGATCTGAACTCAAATCTTTTTTCACTTCTCTTCTCAGCGATCCCATTCAAGATAGAACCCAAGCCATCAATGAAATTATCATTGCCATTCCCAACTTAGTTACAGAGGAGCAAAACTCCCTCCTTCTAAGAGAATTCACTGAGCAGGAGATTGAAGAAACAATCTTCAACATGGCCTCGAACAAGGCTCCCAGACCAGACAGCTTTACAATCGAATTCTTTAAAGCTTGCTGGCCCATTATTAAGGCTGACCTTCTCAACCTAGTAAGGAAATTTCACAGAACCAAGAAAGTTTTGCCTGCCATCAATGCCACATTCCTCACCTTAATTCCCAAATCAGACCAGGCTGACTCCCCCGACAAGTTTCGTCCCATAGCCCTTTGTAATGTCCTTTACAAAATCCTTTCCAAACTGATGGCTAGCAGACTTAAATATGTCCTCCCCTCAATCATTTCTCAGGAACAAACTGGCTACGTTGAAGGTAGGCAGATCACTGACAGCATAATCCTCACTCAGGAAGTGTTGCATTCTCTCTTGAAAAACAAAAAGGACTCCAGGTATGCTTATCCAGCTTGACCTTTCAAAGGCCTTTGATAAAATCAGCTGGCACTATATGAGAGCAATCCTCCAGGCTTTTGGATTTAGTCAGCAATGGAAAAATTGGATAATGGAACTGGTCTCAGGTGCTTTCTTTTCAATGCTACTGAATGGAGGACCCCTTCAACCCTTCATTCCGTCCAGAGGTATAAGGCAAGGAGATCCCCTGTCTCTGTTTCTCTTTGTCATTATGGCAGAAGGGCTAGGAAGATCCTTAGCCAAGGCAAAACAACAGAATCAACTCAAAGGCATCAAACCGGTACACCAAGGACCCACAGTAACGCATCAGCAATTCATAGATGATACAATGCTCATGGGCGCCCCCACAGTGCAGGAAGCTTGAACCATTAGCAAAGTGCTAAAGACTTTCTCGGAGGCCTCAGGTATGGAAATCAATCTCACAAAATCCAAACTATTTTTCTTCAACACATCCATTCCTATGCAGAGAAATCTCAACAGAATTCTGAATATTCAAAAGAACTCCCTTCCAACCAAATACCTTGGTATACCACTCTCGGAATATGCCTACAAATCGGCCAACTGGGAAGCCCTCCTCAACAAAATGAGAGCCAGGTTAAGCATCTGGACCCACCGGGCCTTAAACATGGCCAACATACTGATATTGGTCAAGTCTATCCTTCAAACCATGCCAACATATATGTTTTCAGCACTTGCAGCCCCTAAGGCGGTTTATAAATCCATCCGAAGCATCCAACGATCCTTTATCTGGAATGAAGCCTCTAAGGAATCCAAATGGGCCCTCCTCAAGTGGACAAACATCTGCAAACCAAAAATGGAGGGAGGTTTGGGCCTAAGAGACCCCAAGATATTAAGCAAGGCCGTAGTAGCAAAAATCTGGTGGAGATGGGTAGAAAATCCTAACTCCCTCTGGGGCACCTTGTGGAAAGCGAAGTATACAAATAAAATTAGGGACAAAGACCTCATCAGGCTTATAGGCACCACTCAAGGATCCCCCATTTGGAATAAAGCATGGGAAAATCGACATATTATTCAAAAGCATAGCTTCTGGGAAGTGCACCAAGGCAGCACTGCCCTATTCTGGGAAGATGCCTGGCAGCAGCTCCCACCCTTGGCACACCCAGACTGGAACACTCTTAAAAGAGCTATGCAGGAGGAAGGCAAGGTTACGGTAGCAGACTACTGGCAACCTGTGAGCGAGGCAACCACATGGAAAAAATGGTTATCCAGAGAATAATGGCATACCCAAGCAGGCCCAATGAATGTAGACCATCTTCTACAAGACTTGGACAAAAGAAGAATCCTAAAGTCTAATAAAGAGGACATCTTGAGATGGGGAAGAAATCCCAAAGGAACGTTCAACCTCAAAGAAGCATATCATATCTTGGCTGCCTCCTCGGATCCGCAACCAGATCACAAATGGCAAGCCCTTTGGAACAGAGGAACATGGCCAAAAATCACACTATTCTCCTGGCTGGTCATGCATAACAAGGCACTTACATGGGACAATTTGCAGAAACGAGGCTTCGTAGGCCCTTCACGATGTATGCTCTACGAGAATGGTCCAGAAACTCTCAATCACATCCTCAACACCTGTCCCACGGCTTTCTCTCTGTGGGATGACATGGCCCTGGTCTTCAGACAATCCGATAGAGATAGAAACTCCATCCAACTCTCACTCAGCAAGTGGAGATTTCTATTTTGAATGTCATTTTTAATATAAAGTGAGTATTTCAACTTGTCTCTTAAACATTAACCATTTTTTTTGGTATTGGGTTGTAATTTAAGCATATTGTGTCCAAATATCATCAAATGTTTTCATAGTAAATTCATTTTAAGAACATTAAAAGAGATTTAAAACTGATCAAAACATTACATTAAAAATAAAAAATAAAAAATAAATCTTAAATCCTAAATTGGTATATATTTATTATTATTATTATATACATATATATATATAATTAATTTATTTAAGTTTTAATAATGAATTATTAAAAAAATCTATTATAATCACAATAAATAAAATTATGCCATACTAAATAAAATATGGTTATGAACCAAAACGTATCATTTGAATGTTATTTTAAGAGATGATTTAGTTAAACCAAAACGTATCAAAGAGATGATACGCTCCCACCCATATTTAAACACATATGTTTTAAACATATAAACAAACCATATAACATGGTTAAAAAAGGCAAATGACTATATTAAACTATATGTCATGGTGGGCATGGTTACAATGGTTACGTATCCCCTTAAATGAATTCCAACGTATGTTCCAATCCACCATTACGTGTTTCCAGGACCACGGTGCCGCCAATGGAAATACAGGGGCAGGCCGCCCAATGTGGACCCAGCCCCCCAACGTCCCATTCAAATTCAAACGGTGGGTCTTTAAAAACGACGTGGCGCGATATTTAAAACGATAGGTTTTTAAAAGTTAAATGGCTCTCGGACGAGAGTTGGAAAAAATATCGGACGAGGTTTTTCCAACTCTCGTCGAGTTTCTCAACTCTCGTCGAAAAGTTTTCCGGGAGTTTGTGACCACAACTCTCGGACGAGAAGAAAAATACATAACTCGTCAAGAGAGAATTTTAACTCATGTTAAGCAGAGCCAAACTCGTCAAAATATTTAAAATCTCTCGGACGAGAATTTTGAAAACTCTTAGTTTGAGAAAGAAATTTAGTTGACTTTTTTCTCGGCCGAGAAATTAAAAATTTCTCCCGAATTCTAACCATCATGGCCCATTTCCCAAATTCGGCAGTTTGACCACATCTTTACGAGTTGTGAATTAGTATGGCCTCGAAATTTACTCACAAGAATTTTTGATCATATGCTCAAGAATACTGTGATATATTGTGATAACCAAAGTTGTTTGAAGCTGACAGAGAATCCAATGTTCCATGATAGGTAGAATCACATCGATATCAAGTTCCAATTCATTTGTGACATCATGCAGAAGGGAGTAGTACGCCTCTAGTATATCTTTGTTGATGAGAAGATTGTTGATATTCTTAAAAATCCTTTCTCCTAAGAAAAGTTTGTATACTTTATAGATAGGATCAAACTTTTTCAAAATACCTATCTTAATGGGAGGGAGTGGTAATGAGATATAATTGTGGACTAACATTTTCCTTGTGTCAATTATTGTGAATTTCATTAGGGATATTATCCATGTGTCAAGTAATTTGACATGGATTAGGGAGAATGGTCCAAAAAAGGACTCACATTCTTCCTGTGTCATATATGAACTGAATTAAGAAGAATGGTCTTGGAGCATCAAGTTAATTTAGCATTGGGCCTTGAATTACTCTAATAACAGTGTGGAATTCAGTGATTCATCATGTGTCAAGATGTTAGACCAAATTACGGTGAAGTAACACTAGTATGGATGACATGTGGGTGAAAATGTGAAGTTGGGTTACATTTTTGTGAGAATCGGGGGTGGAAAATTTTTTTCCTCAATAGTTCGGCCGAACTTTTGAGAAATTTTGGCCGAACTATTAGTGAGTTTGGCCAAACTTTTGAAATTAGTTCAGCCGAACTCATTCTATCATTTACATTGACAACGTACTGACGGCATGGGCAAACAGATTTTTGGCCAGAGATGGGAAAACCGGCAACAAAAGTTCGGCCGAAATTTTAGTTTGGCCAGACTATTAGTTCGGCTAAAATTTTAAAATAGTTCGGCCAAACTCATATTTTATAAATATATCACCCATGAAATTTTACAGGTTTCACTTCTCTTTCACGCATTTCTTTTCTTATTTTCTGTGGCTCTGTTACTCTGTTGCACTGTGGTGAGCTCTATTGAATTGTTGTTGTGTTGCGCTTTGGTTGCTGCTCTGTTGTTGCTTTGGATTTGCGCCACGATGACTTTCTGTGAACTCTATTGAATTGTTGCTCTGTTGTGCTTTGGTTGTTTCTTTTTTGCTACTCTGGAGTTGCGCCGCGACAAATTTCTGTGAGCTCTGTTGAATTGTTGCTCTGTTGCTGCTCTGGAGTTGCGTCGCGATGACTTTCTACGAATTTCTAGGTAAGTGTTTAATTCTTGATGTAAATGTTGCCTCATCTTAGTGTAAGGCTTGATGTAAGTCCAATTCAATAAGGAAATTATATGGGCAGCGGCCATGAAAAAAAATGATTTGGAAGATGATAAGAGCAACGACCATGAAAAAATCATTTTGAAGCCACTAAAATGACAACACAGTCCACGCTGTTAAAACCACATCACAATAATAGAATTAGTAATATTAATAATTCTCGTTGTAGATCTCAATCTTACCCGAGTGAGAGAAGGGTTGACAAGGTTTTATTTCTCTGTTTTACAAAACTAAATGGGAGAGGGATTGCATTAAAACCACGCAACAATCCAATAGTGGAGAAACGAAGTTAACTTCTGCAACAAATGGAGAAACTACAAAGACTTGTAACCTTAATAAGATCGAATACTCATTGGATGATTAGGAAGTACAGTAATGGATCAATGATCTAAAAAATAATGATTGGATTGATTGATTACCTAGCTAAACAAATAAATAGAAAATACTCTCAGAAAATTTCAAGAAAATGCCCTATTCATGGTATGATTTGAAATTTAGAAGAAGTCTTGGTTTCAGTGTTTATAGGGTTGAAGAAATTTATAGAAAAAAACAGAAGAAACTGAAATGAAAGGAAAAGGGTTTTACTTTGAGAGCAGAGTTTAAGGGAAATGTACCTGTAATTGAATCCCTGCGTGCTTTATCCAAGAGGAGCATTGATTATGTGTTGCCAGCTCTTCAATTGAAGGTTCGACCTATCCATCATCACAACAATAGAACATCAAATAATGGAACTTATCCCTTCAATAATTTTGATAGAAAACAAAGGAGTGCCATAGACACTCAAATAATGGAACTAATCCCTTCAATAATTTCGATGGAAAACAAAGGAGTTCCTTGAGCTAGATTTGATATACACAGATATACATTGCAATGGCTGAAATCAATTAAAAATAAACTACCATGTCTACCAGAATAGAGAAAAGAATAACTTAAATGAATGAATATAGTATGTAAGTAAAATTAAAAGAGGCCATTAATCATGAAAGAGAGCAGTTAAGGTTTAGGTACTCCACTGCCTTTCCTCATAGTTGAGAAGTTGTAGTGCAAAGGCAGAGACTCATACACACCCATATTCACATTAATAGACTGAGTTGGAATACCCATAGGCACATACTAAAATTCACACACTAGATCATCACATAGACATACACCTAACCACACATATATCTAATCAAATCAAAGGACTAAATAACAAACCTCTTTCAACCCATATGCGCGCCCTCTCTCAATGGATATATTGGCATTTCTCTCAACATATATATTGGCATTTTTTCTTGAGTAACAGTTTGAGAGAAAAATCCCTCTAGAAATATAATGAGTTTCCTTCAATAAATAAATAAATATATATATATATATATATATCAACGGATATATTGTTGTTTCTCTCAACATATATATTGGCATATTTCTTTGAAAAACGGTTTTAGAGACAAATCCATTATAAGATTTCTTTCAACTGTTACATTGGCTTTGGCTTCCTCGGGTGGCTCCTCAAATGAGAGAAGCCTTTAAAATGGGTCTACCCCACAATTGTTAAAAAACTTCCATATTTAGAAAGTTTGCATGTTTTTCTTCCCTTCAACTGCATTGCATTTTTATTTTTTTATTTGGCTACCTTTTCCAAATTCACATTACTTTCATATGACTCGTGGCAATTTATGGAACAACAAAAGTCAAAGTTTTAATATATCAGAAGTTGAATTATAATGGTTGTATTTGTGAGATAGGAAGAGTGATCTCACATCCAAATTTATCATTTTGTTTGAAACATATGGACATATTAGGCTAATATCAAGTTAATATTTGTATAGAAATTGTAAAAATTTATTCATATTACTTCTTAGACCATTTGTAGATTAATTCTTTTTCTAAATTTTTAGTGGAGCATCATTGTTTGGAATGAATTTGTATGGTTTGTTATCATTAGTGTGTGCTTGTAATTTTCTATTTTATTTCTTCGATCTGAGGTTTTAGTTTATTATTTTTTTGTGGTTTTCACTAAAGGATAAAATAATTGTTTTTCGATTGGATGAAAATTTAGGAATTGTGGAAATTGAAAATAAGTATATATTGGATTCGTTAGAATCCTTTTCACTTGAAACTACAAATGTTAATACAAAAAATCTTATTAGAGAATACGTCAATGACCATAGACATAACACATGGCTACATTTCTATTTTCTCAAGGTAATGCATTGTGATGGTGGTCTAGCTTGTGTATATTTAGGATTTTGAAGGAAATCAAGCATGTTACTATTCAAGAAATGTCCATGGTAGCCACTAATGCAAATATTATGACAAAATGAGTAGCTAAAATGTGGTTCTTATATTTTTTTGTCAAGTAGAAATTCTTCCTTGGAACATGGCAATCAAACTATAATTTAGAGGCTTACACCATGGAATGAATGCAAGTAAAAATGGTAAGCTACAAATTGTTCTATAAGAACAAATAAGGAGGCTTCTTTAAGACAATGTTTCTATAAACTTTGAGCTCTGCATTTTGGTAACTCAAATGAGAAAACAAATTCCCCCATCCCCTCTCTTTCGGCATCAACTTCTAGTCTAAACATGTAGCTACATACTCGTTGTAACTTATTACATATTGTAATTTCGGATGTCTAAACATGTAGCTGCATACTCGTTGTGACTTATTACATATTTCCATAATTGTAACTATGGCTATGCAGCCAGACTGTTTCATTAAATAGTTACAATTTAATATGTAATATTGTATGGTTACTGAGTTCAGATGAACTATGAGCCGCATGTATTTCTGGTTACTTAAATTGTGTCTATTGTGAATAAATGTATCTACAGGATGTTTTACTTTTTATATTTCCCTTATTTTATACAAGTTCACTTGATCTGTTCTAGTAACCTGTCTGTTGAGAATCTACTCAGTTCTACTATGTCATGCCTTCTTGACTTCTATTTTAGTGTCATGCCTTCTTGACTTCTATTTTAGTGGCTGTATAAATTTAGTGCAGTTTCCTTTTACTGGCAGTTTTCTTTTGAATTTTACTTCCTCAAACTCTAGATGTCTAAACATATAGCTGCATACTTGTTGTAACTTATTACATATTTCCATAATTGGAACTATGGCTATGCAACCAAACTGTTTCATTAAATAGTTACAATTTAATATGTAATATTTTATGGTTACTAAGTTTAGATGAACTATGAGCTACATGTATTTCTGGTTACTTAAATTGTGTCTGTTGTGAATAAATGTATCTACAGGATGTTTTACTTCTTATATTTCCCTTATTTTATACAAGTTCACTTGACCTATTCCAGTAACCGGTCTGTTGAGAATCTACTCGGTTCTACTGTGTCATGCCTTCTTGACTCTATTTTATGGTCAATGCCTTCTTGACTTCTATTTTAGTGGCTGTATAAATTCAATGCAGTTTCCTTTTACTGGTAGTTTTCTTTTGAATTTTACTTCCTCAAACTCCAGATGTCTAAAAATGTAGCTGCATACTCATTGTAACTTATTACATATTTCTAGAATTGGAACTATGGCTATGCAGCCAAACTGTTTCATTGAATAGTTACAATTTAATATGTAATATTGTATGGTTACTGAGTTTAGATGAACTATGAGCCACATGTATTTCCGGTTACTTAAATTGTGTCTGTTGTGAATAAATGTAGATCTATAGGATGTTTTACTTCTTATATTTCCTTTATTTTATACAACTTCACTTAACCTGTTCCAGTAACCGGTCTATTAACAATATACTCGGTTCTACTGTGTCATGCCTTCTTGACTTCTATTTTAGTGGCTGTATAAATTCAGTGCAGTTTCTACTGGTAGTTTTCTTTTGAATTTTACTTCCTCAAACTCCAGATATCTAAACACGTGGCTGCATACTCGTTGTAACTTATTACATATTTCCAAAATTGGAACTATGGCTATGCAGCCAGACTATTTCATTGAATAGTTACAATTTAATATGTAATATTGTATGGTTACTGAGTTTATATGAACTATGATTCACATGTATTTTTGGTTACTTAAATTGTGTCTTTTGTGAATAAATGTAGATCTATAGGATGTTTTACTTCTTATGTTTCCCTGAAAATTTATTGGATGCATATCTGAATCATTATCACCAAGTATGTTATTTATGAAGGAATGAATGCCATGTCCTTATATTACTCTGTTACACAGATTCATAATAAGTACCATCTCTTTTCTCTTTTCTCTTTATTAATTCGCTATGGACCGTTTATATATAATATATTCCAGTTCGTTTGTTTCCAGGTTGCATGTTATTCCACCAATGCTTAGTTTTGCTACTTAACCAGGAAAGTTCATCAATTTGATAGATGTGTTATTGGAATGTTCTGATGATTTCATTGTTATTAAATTTAATTTCTTTGTGTACTTCACTCTATTTCCATATTGCATATTATTTTTTTAATTAACTACAATTATTTTGATCCCTCTCGGTCCCATTACCCGTAGGGATCAAGTTAATTTTCAATAAAAATTTGAATCTGTAATCTATGAGATTTAAATTACCCATAGGGATAAAGTTGATTTTCAATAAACATTCGAATCTGTAATTTCTGAGATTTAAGTTAATGATACATTCCAATCCTAATGTGTAAGATTTAAATTAAATTCTCGTCGCCAATATATATATATATATATAAACTCTATTCCTTGTTATACACAACAACTAAGTTGTAGGTAGACTTATTGTTGAAACACCTTGACTCACCTCCAGAACTACTCAAATTCCTTTATTCAAAATTCATAGTTGCAGATAGAAACTTTACTTGAGTCGAAGTCCTAGAATACTTTGGAATTTACTTCCTAGAATATCAATTCCAGTATTTACCCTCTCAAAGATATCAGGGGTTGGGTAGAATCTTAACCTCTTATTTTTATTCTTTTATAACAACAAAACACAACCCATATATTTCAATAAAATAAATGGAATGGAATCTATATCTGATTAACCTTATTTTCCATGTTTTTTCCAAAAAAAAAATTGTTAATTTCCATTTTTTCTAAAAATTATTATCCTAAATAGTATAAATTATTTTTACCTTAAATTTGCCAAATTTTTAAATAGAGACTATACAAAATTATTAGTTTCTAAACTTTAAAATAAATTTCCAACCTTGAAATTTTCCTTGCTCTCATATAATTTTGAACTTCCATAGGATTTTAGTCTGTTGATTGAGTGTTAACTTCTACATGTTCTAAAGGCAGAGTCTGTAAAGGGTTAGGTAGCCTCTCGATCTCATATTTTCTCAAAGATGACATATCCAGTAAATACCCCTATAGTCAATCTCTGTAACAGATCTAAATAGAAGTTCTTCATTTTAATAGATCCATAAAACACAACCACTTTAAGGCAAACTGTGTACATGTGTCATTTCTCCCATAAATTCTTAGGCATAGTTTTCAAAGCATACATGTCATGTTGGCTTTCTCCCATTAAATTTAAAGCATGTTTTTTGTAAGTGCATAAAATAATTTTGCAAACCATGTAAATGTCATTTCTCTCAAGCTTTAAGGCCTAAAAATTGAACCTAAAGTGTCTTAACTCTCATAGAATTTTGAACTTCCATAGGATTTTAGTCTATCTGTTGAGTGTTAAACTTCTACAAGTTCTAAAGGCAGAGTCTGTAAAGGGCCAGGTAGCATCTAGATCTCATCTTTTATCAAAGGTTACATATCCAGTAAATTCCCCTACAGTCAATCTCTGTAATAGATCTAAATATAAGTTCTTCAATTTAATATCCATAAACCTCAACCACTTTAAGGCAAACTATGTACATGTGTCATTTCTCCCATAAATTATTAGGAAAAGTTTTTAAAGCATGTACATGTCATGTTGGCTTTCTCCCATTAACTTTAAAGCATGTTTTTTGTAAATGGATCAAATAATTTTGCAAAGCATGCAAATTTCATTTCTCTCAAGCTTTAAGGACTAAAAATAGAAAATAAATGTTTATTTTTATCCCTGTTAGAAAATTAAATATTATAGAGCAATGAAACACATAAAATATGCGGAAAACACAAGCACAAAAAACACATAAAACTAGAGAGACATAGATATACGTGGTTCACCCAGATTGGGCTATGTCCACCCAAAACAGTGATTCCTTCCTCTCTATTATCCAGCAAAATGAAGAGACACAACCTACAGCAGATCTGTTGTAATATCCTCTGTTCTCTCTCACAGTCTCCCTATCTGTTTCTTGCTCCAAGAATACACATACAATACACAGTCGCAATACAATACCCTCATAGAAGTGAGGGGTTGCTTTCTAGGGAAAAAAAACCTAAACCAAACATAACTTCTACCGTCAGATCATCCGCCTAATGAACAACCCAGATTGAATAGAAATTACTATACTTTTACAAGGAAATTTTACATTTTTTTTTAGCTTCGAGGGCGCTGCCCCCAAAACCCCCTGTTGAGGGGGGCTCCAGAAATTCGGAGCCACCCCCAAACCCCTTAGGCAGCATTTAATTTTGGGTGGCATTGCCGCCCCATTAAGGTACATGGATCCAACGCTGTGATACAAAATAAACAAGATAATCAAGCTCCACACCCAACAATTTCCCACTTGGAGACTGATTGTAGCAATTGCACTGCTGCTTCATTTTCTGGACAATGACTCCTCTTTGTACCTAGCTGTTTCTCATCTTCATCGTCATCCTTGAAGACAAATTGAAACTGAGAATTTTATCAATTTCTCCCTGGTTACAACTTTTGTTATCATATCTGCAAGATTTTGGTTAGTGTGTATCTTTTCCAGCTTTAACCGTCCATCTTCCAATACTGACCGTATGAAATGGTACTTGAGCTGTATGTGTTTAGTATGGAATGAAATTTTGAGTTCTTTGCAAGATGAATGGCCCTTTGGATATCACTGTATAACGTGTCCATATCATGCTTCTTACCCAATTCATCCATAAACCTTTGTAACCAAATCATTTCCTTACTAGCCTCTGTAGCAGCAACATACTATGCTTCTATTGTTGAAAGTGCAACAACACTTTGGATTTTTGAAACCCAACTGATAGTTGTTCCACCTACAGTAAATACATATCTTGTAGTGCTCCTCCTATTATCTCTGTCACCTGCCATATGTACATCAACATATCCCTATAGAGCAATGTTTGAACCACCAAAGCATAATGCCTGATTTGTGATACCTCTCAAATATCTGAGAATCCATTTTACTGCCATCCAATATTCTTTTCTTGGATTTTTCATGTACCTACTTATAACTCCCACTACATGTGCAATATCAGGCCTTGTGTAGACCATTGCATACATTAAGCTTCCAACTCCTGATGCATATGGAAATTTAGACATATAGTCCATTTCTTCTTGGGTCTTGGGGCACATCTCCTTACTAGGTTTGAAATGGCTAGCAAAAGGTGTACTAACTAGTTTTGCATTCTGCATATTAAATCTTTTCAACACATTTTGTATGTACTCATTCTGAGACAGTGTTAATTTTCGATTTTTCGTGTCTCTAGTTATTCTCATACCAAGGATTTGTTTTGCAGCTCCCAAATCCTTCATTGCAAATGAATTTTCCAATTTTCTTTTGAGAACATTTATTTCCTGCATGCTAGACCCTGCAACAAGCATGTCATCTACATACAATAACAATATAATATAGCTGCCATCATTTTGCCTTTTCAGATAAACACAATGATCAGAGTGACATCTAGTATAACCTTGTTCAGACATAAAATTGTCAAATTTTAGATACCACTGCCTTGGAGCCTGTTTTAAGCCATACAAGCTCTTCTTTAACCTGCACACCAATTTTTCTTTCCCTTTGACCTCATATCCTTCTGGTTGCTGCATGTATATCTCTTCCTCCAAATCTCCATGGAAAAATGTTGTCTTTACATCTAACTGTTCAAGATGTAAATCTTCCGCTGCTACAAGACTTAAAATAGTTCTGATTGAATTCATTTTAACAACAGGAGAAAATATTTCATCAAAATCAATACCTTTCTTCTGTGCAAGCCCCTTCACCACAAGTCTAGCTTTGTACCTCTGTTTTCCTCCATCTTCTTCCTTCAGCCTGTAAACCCATTTATTCTGCAATGTCGTTTTACCTGCAGGCAACCTGACTAAGTCCCAAGTCTGGTTATGCATTAAGGAGTCCATCTCTTCTTCCATGGCTAGCTCCCACTTCTTCCTGCTTTCAACCTGCATTGCTTCTTCATAACATTCAGGTTCACCAAAATCAGTCAGCAATAAATAATATAATGAAGGAGAGTATCGTTCAGGGGGTCTACTTATCCTGGTAGATCTTCTAACACCACTTTCAGGTGTTTGAGGTGCCTGTTGCTGTTGTGGTGGTTGATGTTGTTGTGGCTCTTGATTATTATTATTTTCAGGCACCTTTACCTTTTCTGTGATCTCATCAAGAACTATGTATTCTTTGTTTTCTTTTTCTTGTTTCTTTTCCTGCAACTGATTCTTATACAAGACCTTTTCATTGAATATTACATCTCTGCTCCTAATGATTTTGTGATTTTCATAATCATATAAGCGATAACCAAAATCATTAGCACCATATCCAATAAAGGTACATTTCTTTGATTTTACCTCAAGCTTTGTTCTGTTTTCTTTATTAATATGGACAAAGGCCTCACAACCAAAAGGCTTTAAAAAAGAGTAGTTTACCTTTTTACCTGTCCATGCTTCCTCTGGAATACCACCATCCAAGGAACTTGAAGGCCCTATTTTTATTAGATAAACAACAGTATCTACAGCATCTGCCCAAAATTGTAAAGGCAATCCTGCATGAAATCTCATGCACCTTGCACGCTCCATGATTGTTCTATTCATCCTTTCTGACACACCATTTTCTTGTGGTGTTCTTGGAACTGTCTTCTCTCTACGAATTCCATGCTCTGAACAATACCTATCAAAATATTTGCTGCAATATTCACCTCCATTGTCTGATCTGAGACACTTCAACTTCTTTCCTGTCTCAATCTCAACCAAAGCTTTCCATTTCTTGAAAGTATCAAATACATCAGATTTATTCTGAATACAATAAATCCATGTTTTTCTAGTTGCATCATCAATAAAAGTAACATAATAACACGAGCCACCGAGAGATGATACCTGAGCAGGTCCCCATACATCTGTATGCACAAGCTCCAATTTTTCGCTCTTCTTTTCTTTCCCAACTCTGAGAAATCTAACTCTCTTTTGTTTTCCATAAATGCAATTCTCATAGAAATCCAAATCAACATTCTTCAAACCTGGCAACAAATTTCTTGAGTGAAGAATCTTCATTCCCTTCTCACTCATGTGTCTGAGCCTATGATGCCATAATGTTGCATCTGCTCCTTTGGAATTTAAATCATTAACAGAGTTAGAAATACCATTGCATAAATACAATGTACCAACCTTTTCACCTTTTTCTATTACCAGCGCTCCTTTGGTGACCTTCCAAGTTTTATCTATGAAAGTTGTCACACAACCTTCACTGCCTAACTGCCCTGTTGAAATCAGATTTTTCTTCAGATCTGGAACATGCCTTACCTCCTTTAATAGCCATTGGTTTCCATTCTGTTGTTTTACAAGAACCTTACCCATTCCAAAAATTTTACAGGGTTTATCATCACCCAAACGGACTTGTCCAAAATCTCCTTGAACATAGTCATGAAAATATTTCTTATCAGGTGTGGCATGGAATGAAGCCCCTGAATCTACTACCCAGGAATCAGTAACATTTTCGAAAGAAAGAATCAAGGCATATTGTACCACATCACCCCATCATTCTTCATGGTGTTTCTTCTTTGTGTGTCTCTTCTTTTCCTTCGAGATCTCTGGTCACTCTTGGTTGTTGTCCTTTCTTTCCTTTCGACACATATCGATCACGGACTTGGATCTACCTTTCCTTGAATTACTGTGATATCCTAAGCTTTTTCCTCTTTCCATTCTTCTTCCCCTAGACTTTGCACTCAAATAATTACCTGATGTCTCACCGGAGCTTTTCCTTCGCATATCCTCGCTAAGGATAACATCGAAAACATCATCAAACTTTAAAGTACTAGATCCAGAGACTGAGTTACTAATGGCCATAACCAAACCATTCTAGATTTCTGGCAATGAGCACAAAAATAATAGAGCTCTAACTTCATCATCAAATGTTACCCCTCTGAACTTAACTAGCGGTAGCCCGTATTAAAATAATTTAAATGGTCTACAACAGATCCACCTTTCGAAATCTTCATATTAAACAAACATTTCATAAGAAATGCCTTGTTTGAGGCCAAGGGTTTTTCATATATTTTCACTAACGCCTTAATCAAACCCTCTTTCATTGTTTCCTTCCAAATATTGAAGGCTACTGACACTGCGAGGCACAACCGTACTATTCCAAGTGCCTTTCTATCGAGAATATCCCATTCTACGTCTGTCATAGCCGTTGGCTTCTTTGTTTTCTCGCTCAATGGTAGGTACAGATCTTTCTTATCCAAATAATCTTCCATTTGCATCTTCCACAGCAGGAAGTTTTGGCCATTATATTTCTCGACCCTAAACTTACCATCTTCTGCCATTGCTCCCACTTGAACTAGGAACCCTTCTTTCCTACGAGTTTATCAGCCAAATAGACCTTTGGCTCTGATCCCAGCTATTAGAAAATTATATATTACAGAGCAATGCAACACATAAAATATGCGGAAAACACAACCACACAAAACACATAAAAACCAGAGAGACACAGATATACATGGTTCACCCAGTTTCGGCTACGTCCACCCTGAACAGCCAGTCGTTCCTTTATATTATCTAGCAAAATGAGGAGACAAAACCTACAGTAGATCCGTTGTAATATCCTATGTTCTCTCTCATAGTCTCCTATCTGTTTCTGCCAAACTCAGAATACACATACAACCACACATCCTGCCCTCACTTTAAAGGGGTTGCCTTTCTGAAAACCTAAACTAAACATAACTTCTCTTGTCAGGATCATCCACCTAATGAGCAGTAAGATTGACTAGAAGTACTATACTTTTACAAGGAAATTTTACATTTGTTTTTAGCTTCAGGGCGCTACCCCCGAAACCCCCCGCCAGGGGGGGGCTCCATAAAGTCGTAGCCGCCCTCCCCCCCCCACCTCGGACCCCCCAGGAAGCATTTAATTTTGGGTGGTGTTGCCGCCCCATTAAGGTACATGGGTCCAACACTGTGATACAAAATAAACAAGATAATTAGGCTCCACACCCAAAAGTCCCAAATGAAAAAATATAAATGAAACAAGAGGAGATTGTTGGCATTTCCAATCGTGATATACTAATTATAACCTTAAGCTTTAGCTAACCTTTAGCCCTTCAATTATGGCAAACATAGGTAATGCAGATTATATAATTTAAGTGGTAAAATATATTAAATATGGGAAAGGGGTAGGTTTAATGACCAATTCAAATATGGATTAATTCTCGATATACATCTATATTAATATATCCCTTACGATGCAAGGAGAGAGATAATCCTTCCAATCCAGGACCAGCAAATATGAATGGGAAGTGGGTCATCCACACCAATCCCATGAGAAATGGAGAAATAAGAAACTTAATCATTGGTTCAATTGTTGGAAGGGAAGGACCAAAGCATTAAATCTACTAAATCACTACTCCCTAGCATTGCATAGCAGTTTCACCAATTGAATAAAATTTAAAAAGGGAAATCATATTCAAAGAGATAGAAGGGTTAAATATTGCATAAGCATTTTACTAGTTGAATAAAATTCAGAAAGGAAAGATCTGAAATAGAATCTTATTCACAAGATAGAAAGGTTAAATTTCTTCTCCATATAATAACTCAAGGAAATCTTCTTTTGACAAAGTCACTCATCCAAAGTGCAGATTTAGGTGATTACTAATGTGATCAATTTACCAATTTAAAAATCAACAAGGCTACCTAGTTGAGTGCATTAATGACATTGACCCCAATTCAAGAAACATATATCTACTTCTTATCTTTCCGATCAAAATTAAAGAGATTTATATGGGAAAGAGAGGCAGAACATATAGCCCATAAACTAATTTTTAGAGGTCAATGAAGGTACCTAGTGAAATGGAAAAGGTCAGAGAAGGCTCAACCAATAGGAGTTTTCATCACATGGGAAAATGCTTGGAACACTTGATCTACTCAAGTAATATTAAGATTTATTTTTATCTCTACATACTCTTGTTTGAGTGAAAAAATTCCCAATGGGAAGAACATAGCTTTTCAATCCAACTAACCATATCAATTGAGCTCTATTTGAAAAAAGAGTAAAGAAAGGCTAACATGCCAACAAAATAACATCATTAGTTGTCATTTTTTATTGGAATAACTAAATCATATTAAGGATTCTCCATCCAAAAAAAAATTCAATGAAGAGAATAATAAGAATCCAAAAGTTTCTAAAAAGAATTATTGCCTCTTTATTCTTTTTAAGAATAATAAGAATTCTTTTTAGAAAATTTTGGATTTTTATTATTTTCTTTATTGAAATTGTTTTTGGATGG